>JANHGC010002480.1:20119-31139 GCA_027560395.1 Boaedon fuliginosus | reverse complement strand
AGTGCTATTGCTATCCATGTTGTAAGCCGCTCAGAGTCCTTCGGGAATTGGGTGGCATAAAAATGTAATAAATAAATAAGTTACAATACAGTTTATGATGTTTATCTTAAGAGTGGATATGGAAGTAAGTAACAGAGACAAATGAGGCTGACAAACCAAAAAAGATGTCAATCTCTGGGCGACCTTGATACCAGGTAAAAATCACACGAAAGATGACATGGTACTCTTCTTTAAATTGGGTAAATAACAAACCTGAAGAAAAATTAAGGACTCTGGTTGCTTTAATGTTCTAATTGTTTTCTAATTTTATGATGTTGCAAGTTGCCCAGTGTCATTTGATAATAAAATAAATAATATATAAATTTAATATAAATAAATAGGCATAAATTAGCCCAGATAAGCATTTTGATGCTGCAATGAAGTAAAGAATTACCAATGGTCCTTATTTAAGAATTAAAAGGCATTGCCTTAGCAGTCATCTTGGAGAAGGGGATACTGCTTTCATTATTCTGATGAAAACAGTGAGACCCTGGGGTCACTATTGTTAGGAATTCAACTCACATCTCTCCTAAAAGAAATATTACGCTAACCAAATTGAGGTATTCCCAAAGATAGAAAAACTGCAGCCATAGTGACAAGCCCTGTACCTTCAGAATGTCACTCTGATATCACAACTGAAGCTGGTTTCATCCTTTCCAAAAAATGTGGGCTATACCTCTCAGAAGGCCTAAGGATTATGAAAGTTGATATCCAAAAACCTCTGAAGAATAGCATCTTGAAAAATCCTGGCATTTTATTATTAAATCCTAATCCTCAACCATTCCTCATGAATTTCTCTGGATTTTTTTTAAAGGCTCAAACACATAAAAAGTCAATGGATTGCTGCACCTGGATTCAATTAGTTTTGTGTCCTAGCAGCCATTTCTAAAGAAAATATATTTCATAAAACCTGCCAATTTTCTATCTAGTGTTAATTAGGAGGTCTCTCATATGCAAGTGGAAAGTTTGTTTAATTTTATTGTGACAGTTGTTGCCGGTCACTGAAGTGGTACAATAATAATCCTCGAGGAATGATCAGCCTCAAACCCCATGTGTTCATGGATTAGATGTTTCTTTATTTATACCAGGGAAGATAACAATAGAACAGGGCCTTTTTGCTATGACAACAGCATACTCTGCTTTTTCCATATCCTCCTTGTAAGTTTTCCATTTTTATAAATGCTTTTGTTGATACATTTCGATCAAAGAGTAGAAAATACAGTGTTTTAAACAATATCACTTAACCCTTGAGTAAGAAAAGAATAGGATCATATACTGATTGACAGCCACATTTCCCATTTTTCAAGCACTGTGCTAGGATTGCAAAGACTTCCAGATTTTGCTAGTTATACAAACAATATTAGCAAACAGAACAGACATCTGTAAAGAGATCTGAGTTGGACGCACAAGTGTGTATCTCTTCCTAAATATATACATGTTTATCTAAGTATGACATTTTATATACAGTCAAAATGATTTCCTGCTGTTGGGTAAGGCATCATTACACAAGTCTTTTTTTTAAATGAGAAAATCATTGTCATTTACTTCAATCCTACTTCAATTCAGAATCCAAACTAAATCATTTCCAACAAACCATTCAGACATAACCTGACACTTGCAGGGAAGAAGAATCAATTCCCTGGTTCTACCATTGAACTGTTCTTCTGGTTAGGAATGTTTTCCCACCATTCCAAATCTGCCTTTCTGTAACATAAGATCATCACTCCATTCCTACATCCTGGGATGATGGAGAATAAATAGGTCACCTTCTAGTTTATCTCCTCGGTCATTTGTTTGAAGCCAGACATATACAATTCTTTCAGGCTTTCTTGATAGCATCTATTGTCAGTCTCCTGATTATTTTGATTGTGCTTCTCTTTGGTTTCACTGACTCTTAAAATGCATGACACACTATTAGATACAATACTTGTATTGGGGACTGTCTAATGCAGAATAAGGTAGAACAATTAATTCTAGAGATTGGAAACAATATTCCTGTTGATGCAGCCAAAAGTTCCCTTTGTATTTTTGACTATTGTGTTGCTAAAATG
Source organism: Boaedon fuliginosus (assembly GCA_027560395.1). NCBI lineage: Eukaryota > Metazoa > Chordata > Lepidosauria > Squamata > Lamprophiidae > Boaedon > Boaedon fuliginosus. The sequence goes on along the minus strand of JANHGC010002480.1, from coordinate 29,049 downwards.
GCTGGTTCAAACTCAATTTATGATTAGTTCCAGTTTCAATATTCTTTTTATATGTACTATTACCAATCCAAGTACCCTTCATCCTATCCTCATGGATTTGATGTTTTTCCCCTGTAAGGGAATACTTTTACATTTTCCTCTCTTAAAATTCATTATTTTATTTCAGTCCATTTTTTATCTTACTGAGAGCTACCCCACTTGGTTTTGTGCCATCTGCAAATCATACAAGCATGGTAATAATACTAGATTCCTGTTCAAATGAAGGCTGGGACAATATTTGCTCTCCTCCAATCATCTAGCATTATTCTTGAAGATAATCCACAAAATTCATTGGTGGGCCTGCTACCTATGAGATGAACCAAGCTTCCTGCCCTTTTTTCACCTTATCTGCTTCTGAATTCTCAAGTCTCTGATTAGACCAGCACCTAACTAGATCCTATATCACTTTGGTGAAGATCTTTACATATAAAAATAGAACAGTTTCTATGTAGCGTAATTATCTTGGATTTTGCGTGCCTTGCAGTACTCCTTGCATGTTTTGTTACCAAAAGAAATGTACTAAATCTTTCAGATGGGAAGTAGGGGGTATTCTATATCATCAAGCTCAAGAAAATAATCCATTGTAAAAGGGAATGCCTCTAAAATAGGCAGCTTCCTTGCTTAATAAACAAGTAAGCAAGAGTGTTTATGTATTGGTATGCCCACACAGGAGTGAAAATCCCAACTCTGCCTGCAGTGTTTTGTGAATGCTCTCAGATTTTCTGTGTTCCTTAAGAAAGGCATGATCTTCAAAGAGTCTCTCTGTGTTTTGAGTACAGTTCATTTTGGGCGACTGGGTACCATGAATTGGCATTTCCAACCTAAAATAACAGATTGAAAAATATTCAAAGAGGTAGTTAGCTGAAGAGTTATCAGTCCCAAACCCTATGGCTGTGGCGGAGAACCTATGGCACACAAACCTATGCCTCTCTGGGGGCACATGACTCCCGCCAGTTGGGTTGCGAAAGGGGCTCTCTCACCCGCCCCTGTGTTATACCTATCTTTGTTTCCTCTTCCGAAGCACAGTTTTTTGGCTCTGGGGGATTGTGCACACATGGGCATGTGCATGCACAGGGAGTCATGTGCTCATGCATGGGGGGGGGTCGCTCGCGCACTTTCAGCATGAGACGAGGAAAAGGTTTGCCATCACTGCCCTATGGTTAAGGGTAGTACGTACATACAGTATGAGCAGACTAGAATTTGCCAGACTTCTCTTTTATAAAATACAGTGGAAAAAATTACAGTTAGAGAGCTCTGTGCATAATACTACTATGTAATCTACCAAATTAAGGTAATTTGGTTAAGATGGCTTGCTTCACTCTCTAAAGAATCATGCTTGGTGGAACTTGTTTCCCAACAGTTGCCAAGATAATTACATCCCATTCACTACTATTTTGTACCTTTGCTTTTTTGAGCAATTCCATGCTTTCTCTGATGGGATAGTTTCTTGATTGGGTAGTTGGCAAGAATCTGTGAAAAAAATGCATTTCTTTAGGGAGATGCCAAGATGTACAGGGCATACACCCATGGGTGCTTAAATCAGCTTCTCTTGATTGCTACCAGGCTTACTAGATAGCGATTAGGTACCATCAAAACATTTTTTATTCCTAATCAAAACGTAAATAGAGTTTCTCCATTTCAATCTGTCCCTAACCTCTTCTCTCAGATCTCCCAAATGGACATTCATCACCACTGTAACTTGAATCCATCTACTTGCTATTGGACATCCTCTTTTTCTCTTCCTCTAGCACTTCTGCTTTTATTTTCTCTTCTTGTTGTTCTACCCAAGATACTTGCTGTATTAGTATTATTCACTTGTTTTGATGTATATGGAAAGATAGACAGACAGACAGACAATTACCTATAGTGCAATTCCTCTTTTTTCCTACTGCTATTTTTTCTTTTCAATAATTATAAGAATAAACTATATCCTTTTGTTTGGTCATAGCAATCATCCTACCAGATCCAAATTATATTAATTAAGATATATTTACTTTCCTATAATACTTCTCTTTTCATTTACTTCATAAACATTTTCCTACATTGAACATTAATAGATAACCAAGGCCATGAACTTTATGAATCTGTGTTTTTCCTGACATTGTCATTGAATAACCCAATGTAACTATTTTCATACTTAATCCTGCAAGGTATAAATTTTTCTTTGAAATTCTTAATTCTAAATTTCAATCTTCAACTTCTACCGAATTCATTTTCAAACCTCTTAATTAACTCTGGCATGGTTAGATCAGTAAAAGGTGTCCTTCCAGGTGTTTTTAAGATGAAACCTATTTCATCCTAGCAGCCATAATCCAGATCATGTAGACTAGAATCTCATCAATCAAGGCTATGATGTGCTCATCTATTAACAACATTTTGGTAAGCTAAAGCTTGTTTCTCTCCCTTTCAAAATTCTTCCATGGATTAGGAAAACATGGATGTGAATATTACCCAAACTTCCAACTTTTTAGCTTCCATTCTAAAGCTTCTAAATCCAAGGATTGTGATTATAGCAGCTCATGTGCACCATCATATCTTACCTAAACTTATGCTCCAGGGAGACAATACAGTTCACAAGCCATGAGGTCCAGTTGGCAAAGACTATTCTTATTCTTCATAACACAAAATCACTAAGTACTACAATTCTCTTTGGTTCCTTGCTAGTAATAGCAATGGTATCACTTTTGCTATTCAGGGCTTAGCTTCTCACCTGCTGTTACTAATTTTTTGTTCCATCCCTGGAAGTTCAGAGCCTATTTATTCAGTGAAAGCATGAAAACTATTTCTGAATTCTAGTAGCAGAATCTTCCACATATTTTGTTTCAAACTGTCACTCTTACTCACTGGGTTTGAATATCTGTTTGGCTATTGTAAATGTGGCTTTCAATCATATTGTATATCATAACATATTGTTCTAATAAATTATTTGTTGTAATAAATATTGGACTGCTCTCATAAGCTTAGTGTAGCGATTAGATAATTTTGCGCAAAATTCCAGGGAATATTATAATACACTGGTTCAATCATTTTGAATATAGCATGATAGTTCTTCTAGATCTAAATCTTGTGTGAGAGTTCTCTGTATAAGAACACCAAAATGCTATAAATCTTTCTATAATAGTAACTAACTAGAAATGCTAAAGCTAAACAAAAATAAAATGCTTTGAGAATAATATTTATCTAAAAATTAATGATTTTCCGCACTTGAATTTATTTTTAATGTGGACTAATGGAATATCTTTCCCTTAGTAAATTTTGTAAATTTTATGGAGCTGATATTCCCTGATGTTATTCATTACGTTTAGATTAGGTCCATATAGCTATATAATTTAAATGTTTATTGTGTTAAAAAGTATTCAGATTCTAATGGATGAAATCTAGAAATAAGTTATAATTCAACAAACTTGCAGGAAATCTCTGAGGAAATCTGACTAAATTAAACCTGGAAAGTTAGCATAAGAGCCATGGTGTGCAGTGGTTAGAATGCAGTACTTCAGGCTAACTCACTGCTCACTCCAGGAGTTTGATTCTGAATAGCTCAAGGTTGACTCAGCTTTCTATCCTTCCAAGGTGGGTGAAATGAGGACCCAGATTGTGGGGGCAATATGCTAACATTGTAAACCACTTAGAGAGGGCTTTAAAGCGCTATGAAGTGGTATATAAGTCTAAGTTCTATTGTGATACTATTGCTGTATGTTACTGGATTTTAGTTTGTATATGTTTGGTAATATAGAGCATGGAATTCTAGTCAAACAGCTCCTCATACTGCCAAGAAAACGTTTTTGTGGGAAGGGAGAGTGAGGGGAAGACAGAAGTACATCTCAGGCAGTGAATTAACTTAATGTAATTAAATGAAGATGTTCCTATTTTGAACATTCTTTATATACTGTTGGATATATGAATTACTATATTCATATATGAAAATATACATGGTAACAAGTGGAAGAGTATCCATTAGACTTTCATAAAATTCTATTAAAGTGGGAGGGCAAAGTTAGTCAGTGAAGATAATTTTCAAAAATATGTACTTTACCTTCAAGTGCATATTAACAGCAAGAGTTAACGCTCCTACAGTTAGTGAAAACAATAACAAATCTGACAATTATACAAACAAGATTCTAGGAATGCTGCTTTACTGTTCTAGGGTATAATTACAGAATCCTGAAGCCTGCCAGAGTATCTTGAAGCCTGCCAGAGTATCCATCTGCTCTCTTTTATGCTAAAGATAATCAAGGCATGTTTCTTTCATGTGCCTTCTCCTTTCCTAGGTCTAAACTGTCATTTATTTTTTTTAACAGTTCTTGATGATTTCTTCATGAAGGTTATCTTTGTATTCCTCTACACTAGTGTCTAGAAGATTCATCTTGTTTTCAATTAAATCTTTTATTTCCCTCACAAACACCTATTAGTGATCTGAAGCTGGTAATAGCTTGGCCAATCCTGCTGGTTACTTCTGCTTCTGACTTCTACCAGCAACCCAAGAAATCTAAATTGCTTTAGTTGAGCTCTATTGAAGAAGACAGCAGACTGTTATCCATCAATTCACAAAACTTTGTTTTCTTGGCATTAATTTTCAAGTCATGTGAATGGGCAATGTATAGATATCATGCACAATTACTAGTGGCCTCCGTATCATTGCCTGCAAATACAGCCTCATCATTGACAAACATGAAATTGGCTGCCTAGTAAAATTCAAATTACTAGATTCCTTGCCTGCCATCAAAACTTTCCTTATCATAGCATCAGCTGTGACCCTGAACAGAAGGAATGAGATCACACAATCTTACTTAATTCAGTTCAAACTAGGAAAATCTCTAGCCATTTAGGACTTTAAATGTCTTCCCCTAAACTACCTTGTAGGGCCACCGCTGTCAAGATCTTGCCTGTAAGCAGCTACCCATATTCTTGACTAACTGCCATTTCCAAAGACATCTCAAAGATTGCTCCATGTAGAGCATACTGCAAAGATCCAAACAGGATGTAACTTGTACTGTGCTAGGGCAAGCAAGACTGACTTCATCAAGGAGAAGCACATATTTGGTGCATCAATTTAAAACACTCTTTGCTCCAGGTAAACTCTAGGTACAAAATTGTAACCAAACTGTGCTTCCAGAGTGCAGATCTATTGTTCTATTCAAAACCAGTAGAAATCCTATGTGCAAGTTTGCCTCCTTCTTGATAGGATACCTTTATCTTGCCTGGATCATTTCGCTGTTTGAGTCTTCATCAAGACAGTTACTGCCATCAGAGAATGATTTACAATAACTCAACAATTTCTCTGATAATAGACAAAAAAGAGATATACAGCTACAAGTCAACACATATTAGTAACAATGCAACCCAATTTGCTGAGGATTTCTTCCAGGATTTTATCCAATTATGAAATAAAGTGGGAAATAAGAGGTGAGGGTTACAAAGAACTAAAATAGACGTATAATGGAGAATATTCATCCAATCTACTCTCCACTCCATTTTGGCCACTCTCCTGTCACTGTAAACTGAACAATTCACATTAGTAACCCTGAGTGGGAACAGTAAAGAGAAATGGCTTGGGCGAGACTGAAACCACAAAAATCATGGACTGAAGGTTTTCTAGCCCTGAAATAACAGGTAAGGTTGAAATACTAAGCTAAATGAAGTATGTAACATTCAGGTAAGATAATTGCTGATACCACTGCACAGCCCATCATCCGGTTTCTTTCAAAACTCACACCAATTTTCTACATTTGTTAATTGGTTGCAACAGTTACTGAATATTAAAAATATAGATTGTCCTAATTATCATAGTGCTTCCAAAAGGCATTACTTAAGAAAGTATGAGCTAGTCTTAATACTGAAATTAAGGAGTGGAATGCCACTCTGGTATCATTATGATAACACGTTGACTAATTCAGCAAAGCTGTTGCAGTTTATTTGAGGTGAGTGGTATTTGTAGTGAGCCAAGAAGCAAACACATTAGAGAAATCCATTAAACCAGCATCATGCTGAGTAAATAATATTCATAATTTTGCTCCAGGAAACATACATAGGACTGTCCAAAAGCAATACAAGTAATCTGTCAAAGCATTCAAAGCATAACAATCTCTAAAGCCATTTAATCTCACTGAGATGGTCTATCCAGGAGGAGAAGAAAATCTCAGGACATGATCTAGACTGTCTCCTACTACAATCTCTTGGAAGTGTATCAGTTCTACTTTAGTTCTACTTTAGTATAAGCTGAAAGTCATGGGGTGTGGGGGGAGGGAGAACTTTCCTAACAGAGGAAGACAGTTGAAAATGGAGCCAATGATATTCACTGAAGGTGATCCAGTACAGGCCAGACAGGCTTTTAGATTCCTACCATGAGCAAGGGGATTAAACTGAGTCCGTTCATTCCCCCTTCCAAGATAGCTAATTCCAACTGGGTTCAATGAAATTGACTCCCAATTCATTGTAGAACAGAATTAAGCAACTGATTATTTATTTTAGAGTTATTGAGAACTGGGCAGCATACAAGTTAAATATGTAAGTACAGGTAGTGCTCAACTTAACCTACATTCATTTAATTACCATTTGATGTTACAATGGTACTCAAAAACTGACTTATAACAAATCCTCATGCTTATGACCATTTTAGCATCCCCATGATTACGTGATAAAAATTGGGTACTTGGCAATTTACTATGGTTACAGCATGCAATCATCTTGGCTAGCTTCCCATAAGCAAAGACAATGAGGGAAATCAGATTGGTTAATGACCATGTGATTCTGTTAACTGATTTGCTTAATAACCATGCTAAAATAGGTCATAAAATAGAGTGTGACTCACTTAACAATGGCTTTGTTTAGCAAAGAAAATTCTGGTCCCAACTGTGATTATAAATCGAAGGTTACCTGTAGTAGTAATAGTGGTAGTACTGATATTAATAGTAATATTACCAGCAATAATGCTACTTCATCAGTAAACCAGCTTCCAGTGTTACACTTATTCTAGAGTTCTTCAGACTTCATGCCTTTAAATATCCCATTTCAGAAGGTAATACTGATTATTTCATCTATTTCAACATCTACTCAGAAGGACCATAAGTTTCTCCTTTAAAGCCCTATATAATGGAACCAATCATCAAAGTTTCAGCCGTGTTAAGAGAATTATTGACATATAGATTTTATAAAAATACAACCAGGACTAAACAGGAATTGAGATGAATGTCCTATCCTCTCCTCCACATTAATTTCTGCCCTGATTTTAGCGAGTGTGGTCATAAAATTGGTCAGGAATAACACAATGTCTAAAGAGATCGCATTTAAGGGCATCTCCAAGAATCTATCTTGAGTAAAGATTTCAGAAAGAACCAAAAAAACCAGTTGTAAATAGATCACCAACACAGAGTGAGTTACTTGACTATGGGAAGTTTTTACACACACACACATACCAAAAATCCCTATCTGTTTAAAGCTAAACCTTTGGGGTCAATTAACATAGCTTTGGAATTTGTATACCATGCTTCCCATGTGAACACAAGCAACGGTGGTAGAACCAATTAATTCAGAACTGCAGTTTTCCCATTGATCAAAGTCACTGTTTTAGAAGAACAAGAAAAGAAGACACAATGGAGTTTTATCCACATACATATCTGCCTATGTGAAAAGATCAACCCAAACAAGAGAGTGAGATAGTCCAAGAATTCACCTATCACCAAAACACTAGTGCAGGGGTGTCAAACTCAATTTCATTGAGGGCTGCATCAGGATTGTGTTTGACCTCAAGGGGCCGGGGTGGGCATGGTCAGGATGGGCATGGCCAGCTTAACATCACTTATGTCGGGGGCACCTGTGGCGGCCCAAGAACTCTGCCAACAAAAATGTGCTCCCAAGCTCCATTTTCAGCTGTGATGGCCTCCTGTAACCCTTGCCAGTGAAAACAGAGTTCGGGGGGTGGGGCGCATGCGGACCTCCTGGGCTTCATTTTCACTGGCAGAAGCATCGCGGGATGATTCTTTGCTGTTTCCAGGGCATCCCCACGGGCCAGATCTATGCACCCCAAGGGCTGGATCCGGCTCCTGGGCCTTGAGTTTGATATCCCTGCAGTAGTACAACAGCAAACATTACATTTGTACAACACACTGAAACATTAAGCTAGTTTATTTTAGCTTATTTGTCATGTAAATCCAGAAAACTGAATTTTTTCGTTTTTTGGTTAAGTTAACTCTATATAAGCATGCCATGCAAATTCAAGCAAATTTAAAAATGCAAGTTGGAGAGAAAAAGCAAACATAGATACCCCTCAGGTATATGAGAATGGTCAGATAAATAAATTGCTTATGTGTCCTTATGCAATTATTCATCTTATATATTTATGACAGAATCATAACACAATGTAAATAACATAATTGCAGAATTTATGTGAAAATATTTTGATATAATCATGGCTTCCTACAAAACCTATGTTAAGTATAGCAAAATCATCCCTCAGCTCCACTTGAAAACTTTGATTTTGTGATCTATAAAACAAATAAGTTCATCAAATAAGCAATGCAGAAGATTTGGCAAACATATGAGTGAATTGACAGCAAAAAATATTGGGGAGGGAAATAAAGGTCAGTTTGAATATGAAAGAAGTAGATAAGGACCCAAGGGAGGAGTATGGGAAGCAAGCCAAAAGAAGAAGAAATGAAACTTCTAAGAGAACAAAAGATTATGAAGGACTTTTCTTAAACAAAGAAAGAAAATAAGATTGGCTGTATTAAAAATTAAAATAAACAATTTAGAAATGGGTGGATATTGTTATACATATTTTTACTTAACACATTTAAAGTGACTATTAGAGGTTAATATTAGTGCTTGAAAAAGGATGTCATTATAAAATAGATTGAAAGAACTGGGCACCATTCCTGGGTCAAACAGAGTAGGTT
>JANHGC010002477.1:115383-126426 GCA_027560395.1 Boaedon fuliginosus | reverse complement strand
TCCATGGTTGTCATGGAAGCCATGAACTCCTGAGCCGCTCCTGAGGATCCGCCAAGGGACGGCAGGTTGAAGTCCCCGAGCACCATGAGCCTGGGGAACTCAACCGCCAACCCCGCCACCCCCTCAAGCAACTCAGGCAGGGCCGTTGCGATGCAGCTGGGAGGCAGGTACGCCAGCAACACACCCACCTGAACCCCTAGGTCCAACTTCACAAAGATAGACTCACACCCACCTATTTCTAGAGCAGCGCCCTCCCGTGGACATAGCCTTTGGTGCACAATTATTGCCACTCCCCCACCCCTGCCCTGGGGTCGCGACTTGTGCATCACCTGAAACCCAGGGGGGGGCACATTTCCACCAGGGGAACACCCCCTTCTGGCCCCAACCAGGTCTCGGTGACGCACGCCAGGTCAGCCTTCTCATCCAGGATTAAATCCTGGACGAGAGGAGCCTTATTAACCACCGACCTGGCGTTGATAAGCAACAGCCGGAGCCCAGGGCCCTGAATTCCCTGGTCAACGGGCCCCTGAGACGAGCGCACGGGGTCGGACCGCGGTACTGCCACTAATTGGCGAGTACGCGGTCCCCGGTAATGGCTAACCCCATGGCTCCCGCCATACCTGCCTCTCCCAGTCACCACCGTGATAGGCCGCCCCTGGGCTCCCCTACTGCCTCTGCCTGCCCCAATCCATTCTCAACCGCCCCAGATGGTTGACGGAAAGCCTCCCCCCCGAACATTCAGACAAGCCTTGCATACTATTTTAACTAAAATAGAATTAAATAAAGAGAAGATTAAAAAACATTGATACAATAAACAAAACACAACAATACACTTTAAAATTAAACTATAGACTTTCTAAAATCAATATATGAACCTGGAGCTAAATAAGCAGCGGAGTGAAAAAGGGGAGAGGGGTGAATAAAAAGGCAGGGGCAGATAGAATAGGGGTCTCAATCTTTCGAGTCTTAGAACCAAGGCCAGGGAGGCAGTTCAAGGGGTTTCATCCCCTCCAGTAAACTCCCTGAGCCTGGAAACGTCCGTATTCTCCACGGCCAGCATGTCCTTTGACCGCGAGCTGTTCCGGGAGCCTGGGCCATCAGCAGCCATTTCCAGCTAAACGGCAATAAACTATGGTGAGCAAAAAGAAAGAAACCAGCTCGACCGTCCATTTGATCTTCCGGCCCCAGGACGCTCATCCGATCAGCCCAACCCCTCACCACATCGCCAAACGTCGGGCTCCCGAGGCAATCCACACTCCGGTCACAAGCGCTGATCTTGCCCAGGCATCTCACAGTTCCGCTCGTCCCTCGATCCGCCATTCGGCGCAGGAGGCCTCCAGGGCCCTTCGGAATCCGGGAACTTCAAGCTGCTCTCACTCCCCTTCTGCAGTGGAAGCTCTCGGTCTTCCACTCCAGTTCCAAAAGGCTCCCTCGAAGACATGCCATGCCCAGCAGATCCGCAGGAACAACGGGAAACACCAACCAAAGTCCCTCTGATCCTCCGAGAAGCACCGGGGCCACCATGATTCAGCTCGCGGCGCCCGGGTCGGACAAACAGGCGCTCACAGATCGGAAAAAAAAGCGCCTCAGCCAGGATTCCCCTTGCCTCTTACCAATCATCGCCAAATGCCACCACATTCCCCCTTCCAGCCTGCTATTCAGGCCCAGGGAGAGGCACAAAATTATCTTGGAGGGGCACCAGACCTGCGGTGGTAACATTTAACACACCCGCCGCGGTCGCCATCTTAGCTCCTCCCCTTTCATCATAGTCATGTTCCCAGTTTTCCAACTGTTTGTGTGGCACTCGTGGTGAGTAGTAATAATAATCATTGCTTTTCAAAGAGATTTCTAAATGTTAATTAAATGCAGATTAGGAAATTTATATGGCACAGGAGAAAGATGTGGCATTCTGTCAATGTCATAGGCATTCCGATTTTCCCTTACCTGCATGCACTTTTTATCTTACATTCAACCTGTCTGGAGGAAGCATAGTTCCTCCATTGCTATATTATTCAGATAAAAGAAAATGTTAGAACTAAAAGGAAAAGAAATTGTTTAGCCATTATCAAACATAGGGCTCTTGGGACAACTTTCACATTTAACAATTGAAAAGATAAGATTACCAAAGAAGTGAACAGACTTTGGTGAAAATTCAGTTGTGAATGTTGATATACCATTAAAATACCAAATGAATCACATAAACCAGCGAAGGCTGGAATTCAATAGCTTCATACATGGAATATTTGACTCAAAATGTTGTCATGGTACCCGTTATTTTGAAGCATTACTAGCAGGATTGGCTTCTTTTGTTACAACTTCCTTAATTTATAATTCATTCATTCTTTTCTTCTTTCAAACTCCCTGGTGAAGGTCACCTTCTTTGTGATCTGGCTAAGACATCTGGGTTTAGATAAGGCAGCTAAGGCTTAATAGCACATTGAAGCATCAGGTCTTGGGGAAATAGAATCCACCGGGGAAATCATTCATCTGCTTTCAATGGAGATACAAGAGTCAGGATCTTATACAATAACTAGAAGCCCAGTTCATATAACATCATTTCTCACCTACAAAGCTTTTATTTGCTTATCATTTGTTTATGTTTTCCTCTACAGTTTGGGCAAATATGTAAGGAGTTTTGGGAGAGACTAGGCACCAACATCTGGTGAAAATAGGTATGTATGGCAAAGTCTTTCAAAGTAAGATCCCCTCACAGTTTTCCTTTTCATCATTTACCAACAGCTTTTGTCACACATTTGTTTCCACATCACCTCAGGCTTTCACTGATCCTTGCATAGCAGTTCTTATCTTTGGTGGTTCTCATTTCAGATGTACTTCAGTGCTGATGAATTGTTTCTTAATGCATAGCAACCCTTACCTCTAGTAGTTGGTATATAATCTGGTCTGTTGCCTTCTTTATTTTTCATTCTCCAGTGCAGGTCCACATTTTCCTCAGGTTCAAATTCCATACATCCATTTATTCCAAACTTCTGTTTCTTGTAACAGGAATTTCCTGATCCAAACTTGAACCTTAAATGAAGATTGAAGGGACAATAGAATTTTGGTCTCCACTGTAGTCCTGACTGCATATACCAATTTGGATGGGAAAACATGATGCATGAAAATAACTTATTTATTTTTAGTTTGTGTAAATTACACTTCTACCTCATTCAGAATTTAAAAAGTGTTGAACCTAATTAATACTTAGATGGGAAATTACCAGAGAATTCCACAGCTATAGGTCCAATGGAACATACTGTAGAAGAAACATTCTATCTAGGAGAAAGCAATGTGAACAATTTATCTTCTGCTGACAAGAAAACTGTATGGGTCTATCTAGGTTATGATTAGGAGTTGAATCTGATTATTTAGCATCTTTAACTTTTATATAGACTCAATATAAATTTGGGGTCTAATTAATGTGATCAAGGTCCAGTTGAGATTATATTCTTTGGACTGACTTTTTAGTAGTTTAAAAAACAAATGTGGAAGCAATGCTTTTAAATATGATGCACTAATTTGTAGATTTCACCAACTTCTAGGAATATACTATGCATTCAAATTTTATCCAGTTTGCCCGATTTCCAAACTGAGATTTATCGTAGATTCCTAAAATAAACTGGCCATCATCCAAACACTTCCAGTGCAAATCACATTATTTAGAAAGGCACCAAAATGACCTAAACCAAACCTTTTGGTGGTCTATATTCCAACTTTATACTAGGGCTACGATATCTACACTGCAAAAATCCCAGTGAATATAAGATGGCTAAAGAGAGCTAGAATTTTCTGTACATCTTTGCTACAATTTAGTGGCTCTCTGGATTTTGCAGCCAAAATTGATAACACCAAATTCACAATACTAATTTCTATTAAAGTTATGATTTAAATAAATGCCCTACATGACCTAATCAGTCATCGATATTGTACTGGAGACTTCTCAATTTTGAAGCAGACTTTAAATACTACTGTACTTGGAATCTAATATTGTATTGTAATTTTGTCTGAAATGGTATGTGGTTTCCTGCCTGAGAAGGGAGTCAGACTAGAAGACCTCCAAGGTCCCTTCCAACTTTGTTATTCTGTTATTCTAAAGGTTAGTAAATAAAACTGATAAAATAGCACAGTGTCATTAATAAATCAGAAAACCCATTTTTCTTCAAGTATCTCCAAGCTCAAGGCTCAATTCAAAAATGATATACTAATAATTGGAATCCAAATAACTGGAGTCAGTTCAGCAATTGCTTTAGGTTGAAAAAGAGGGAAATCAACCAAACAGCAAAAGAAGACAACAAAATAAAAAAAATCACACATGTGCATACATTTTTTAAATCCAATTACTGGGAACTGCAAGTCAGGTGTAGAAACCTCAGGAGAATTTTGAGAGATACTTGGCTTAAATGGTGAAATGCTTTTTTTAGAAATACATTTCCAGCTCTCAGGGCTGCAACCACAGTGTGTCTTGAAAGCAAGAAACAATGGTGTTCTGAACTCTGTAGAAAGCTTTTTTTTTTTTTTTGCCCTATCCAAGATCATATTACAGGGAAGTTGTAAGGAACAATTATGTTGATCTTTGTTATCCCATAACACTGAAAAAGACAGCCATAGAACACTATTCATACCTATTGACTTTCTAAGGAGAACATAATGTTGTCAACTTTGAGAGAGGATTTCATTATTTATTCATCAGTGTTTATTTTTTCTTCACCATAAATGTTTTTGTGTATTGTGTATATGTGTATACAAGTAGCCATTTATTGTGTTGGGCAATATTGTAAAGCGTGATTCCAGCAGATAACTGTATTAGTGAATCAATATTTATTTCAAAAGATCATGTCTACCCATCGGGATTGCAAAATTCTCAATAACCAACTAGATTGAATTAAGAGTCATTTTTTTTTATATATCCTTGTTGAGTTGTCATGGTTTTCTGGAATTTTGCAGCTGAAATTTGGAAGAACTGCTATACAGGTTAATACTGCTCTGTCTTAGGGCTAGATTAAGTTAACTCACTAAAGGGGCCCTAAATATCTTTCAGGTGTTAGAAAGTAAATCTTTGTCCTTAAAAATGAATTGTCAAAGGCAATACAGAACACAGAATTGGAAGGGATCTTGGAGATATTCTGTCCAATCCCTTGCTCATGCAGGAGACCTTAGACCATTTCAGACAAATGGCTGTCCAATCTATTCTTTAAAACCTCCAGTGATGGAGAACCCACAACTTCCAGAAGCAAGCTGTTTCATGGATTAATTGTACTAGCTATCAGCAGGGATGGGTTGCTACTGATTCGCTGGTTACCTGCTTTGTGGGCACGCTTCCCGATCAGCTGTCAAAAGCGCACTGCGCGCGATTGACTTCAAAATCTTCGTGATGTTCTGCAAGCACTCTGATCCAACAGCTGCGTGGTGGCTATCCGCCGTGCAGCTGTTGGATCAGAATAGTTGCAGAAAACCACGAAGATTTTGAACTCAATCGCGCGTAGTGCGCTTTTGACAACCGATCAGGAAGCGCACCCACAAAGCAGGTAACCAGTGAACCGGTAGGAACCCATCCCTGGCTATCAGGAAATTTCTCCTTAATTCTAGGTTGGATCTCTCTTTAATTAGTTTATTTCTTACCATGCCTTCAGGTGCTTTGGAGAATAAGTTGCCCCCTCTTCTTTATGTCAACCCCCCCTTTGATATTGGAAGACCACTATTGTGTCATCCCAGTCCTTTTTATTAAACTAGACATACCCAATTCCTTCAACCATTCTTTATAAGTTTTAGCCTCCAGTCCCCAAATCATTTTTGTTGCTCTTCTCTGCGTTCTTTCTAGAGTCTCAACACCATTTTTATATCGTGGTGACCAAAACTGGATATAATATTCCAAGTATAGTCTTACAAGCCATTATAAAGCGGTAATAACACTTCATTCATCTTGATTCTATCCCTCGGTTAATGCAGCTTAGGACCGCATTGACTTTTTAAGCAAATGCAGCACACTGCTGGCTCGTATTTAAGTGGTCATCTACTAAGACTCCTAGATCCTTCTCACAGATATAGCTATTGAGTCAGATATCACCTATTCTATACCTGTGCATTTGATTTTTCTTGCCTGCCTGTGAAATTTTACTTTTTTCACCACTGAATTTCATTTTTGTTGGATAGGGCCCACTGTTCAAGTTTGTTGAAATCCTTCTGGATCTTGAGCCTATATTCTGGCATGTTGGCTATTCCCACCAGCTTGGTGTCATCTGCAAATTTGATGAGTTACCCTTCTATCCCTCATCTAAATCACTTATGAATATATCATAATATAATGATCATCTAGTGAATAACTCAAAAATATGAAGAAATATACATACGTGTGGAAGTGCATGTACAGGTGAGTTTATGTATGTCCATATGAGTCCCTGATTCGCACCTGTCAGGTTGTGCAGCCCTAAGGATTGAGCACTTGCTCAACTATTTAAGTTCAAGAATAGGTAACTATTTGGGGCCAAGCATGTGGAATTTTGAAAGTATATAACTGATAAGAAAGTTCCCATTTTGTCACATATGACCAAATTCTCACCTAAAGTAAATTTGTCCTGCAGAATGCTAGCTGCCATTGTAAAGGGAACTTTATGGCATTGGTACAAATAAATATGAAGCTATATGTTGACTTTTGGATGTGCCAAGATGGATGTGCCAATATGCCAGCTTCCTGATGATGAAGATGAAGATGAAGATGAAGATGAAGATGAAGATGAAGATGATGATGATGATGATGATGATGATGATGATGATGATGATGATGATTTTTTAAAAACCAAACCAGCCTGAAGACCTGCTGAGGACCAAACAAAGAGGTTTAACGATACAGTTTTCTATTCCACCTGTATTTCTAACCATACTGGGGCAAATAGCCTTATTTGGATTCCTAGTTAATTTCTTTTTTATTCTGATTATGTCCATATTTATCCCATTTTCCTTCTAGCATTATAATCTATGACCAATAAGCTCTCAGTCAGTTGCAATTTTCAGAACATAAGAATAATGCCCACACCATGCCCATACCATGTCTAAACTGGGCACAAAAAGAATACCAGACTATTACTCCTGACACTCTTCTTGTTCATTCAAATTGTATGCAATTTGTTTTAACATATAATTTGAAATGTGAAAATTAGTCACACTCCTCTGGATGTCTTGCATTCCAGTGTGGCTAGGGTCAAAAGTAAGCTTCCACCTTCTGACACAAGGTGCTGAACACATTATTAAAGGTGATTAAATTCTTGAATTAAAGGCATGAGAAAATGGGAAAGTATAATTAAGTGAAGGTGTTTGCTACTTTATGGCAGACCTGAACATTTTCCATCCTATCATGTTATATTGGTTATTAGAAATAAATGTCAAGTACAATTTTTAAAGTGCTAAGAAAAGTCATAATGGGTTTTTCCCAGGTAATTTATCCTGCTCAGCTTCAACTGACAAGAATCATTTTAAAAAGCCTTAATGAACCATTTCAGTGCAGTCACTTTTTAAAAAATTACAACATGTATTTATGCATATGTATCAGGTTGCTGTGCACTAACATTTGGAATTCAATTTTAAAACATTGATTATTAATGCTTAATACTAGTTTATTTAATAGTAAAGCTAGTATTGTGCTAGAAGGGAATCCAATATACCAATTTATCATCTTCTGCCACACAAAGGAATAATTATCTTAAATTGGACAAATGCAGAAAAAGAAAGGTACGCTATATGGAATAACTGTTATCCAATAAACCTCCACTTATTAGCAGATAAAACAATAAAACAATCCTTCTGTAGAAATCTTCTTGCACATATTTGCTTATTTTTCTTACTTTCTATATGTGGTCAGAGCATATAGTCTTAGAACTGCAAATATATACCAATGTACCATATTTTTTGCACTCTAAGATCAGTGACGAACAGGCAGCGGTGAATGGATAGGGACAATCTGCAGCAGCGAATGGGCAGCTGTGAATAGGCATGGTGAATGGGCCGCCACAAATGGGCAACGATAGGCCGCGATAGGTGGCAGTGGTATTCCGGGAAGCCAATCCAACCACCAATCAGGTGCCCAGTGAAGGCTCCAGTGTCCTCCAGCAGCAGCAATGGCACCACACCAACCCCCCTCCCCCCACCGCAATATTTACTCTATAAGACGTACAGACATTTTCACCCATTTTGGGGGAGGGAGGGCATCTTATAGTGCAAAAAATATGATAAATATCATAAATGTTAAAAAAATTGAGACTATACTGTACTAGCTACAGGTAGGTATGAAGTTGACTAATTTTAGAATAATGACTGAATTAAAATAATGACATGCTATGGATAAAGAGCAGGAATTTCAACAGTCATCTTTAACAGCTCCTAAAATGTAGTGTGAGCAGGCATTCAGGTCGCTGGGATACATCCTCCACTATGATAAATTGAACTGTACTTCTGTTTAAATTACAGTAAAGTCCCAGCCCACATTATCAAAGGCTTTTTGTGCGTCAAGAAATACCAGAGCCATTGTTTTTCCGGATGAGCCTCGTAATACTCCAAGGTATTTATAATCATTCTTAAGTTATTTTTTAATTGCCTGCCAGGTAGAAAACCGTTTTGGTCTGTATGTATTAGATCGTTTAATTTTTTTTCAATCTCTCTGCCAATATTGTAGTAAATATCTTATAATCCATATTGAGTAATGAAATAGGTCTATAATTTTCTATTTGATGTATATCAGTATCCTCTTTATAACAGCCTGTGTTATAAGCTAAAGAGAACAAGGATGAGAAAGCTTGCAGGACAGCTGTTGATTTTGAGGAAAGTGCTCTGCCTCAATTGGGACAGAAGAATTATATTATTTGGGCTGAAAAAATGGAATTATTTCTGAAGGCTAAGGAGCTTTGGGATATTGTTATTAATCCAACCCTGGTGCCATTAGCAGCTGCAGATCAAAGGCAGCATGATAAGGCACTGGCCTACATCATTTTAACTTTGGAAGATGAACAATTCTTGAATGTAGCTGATTTTAAAACTGCAAAGGTGGTTTGGCTGAAATTGAAAAGTGTGCATGTCAGTGCATCAACATGAAATATTGTACAATTATTGAGACAATTGTACAGAGACTGGCTGGTACTGCAAGAGAGTGTAGAGAAGCATTTGCTTCACATGCAATTTCTGTTAATTCAGTTAGAACAGCATGGAATGCAGATTCCTGAATCTCAGAAAGTGTTGTTGATATTAAACAATCTTGATGAAACATGGGATATTGTTTCAGCGATTTTTTTTAAAGAATTTTATTAAGTTTTACATAAAAAGACAATATAATAAAAAGAA
Source organism: Boaedon fuliginosus (assembly GCA_027560395.1). Classification (NCBI taxonomy): domain Eukaryota; kingdom Metazoa; phylum Chordata; class Lepidosauria; order Squamata; family Lamprophiidae; genus Boaedon; species Boaedon fuliginosus. The sequence continues at coordinate 117,105 of JANHGC010002477.1, read as the reverse complement.
AAATCGTATGTTATCAATCCATTCCGAGTTTCCAGGCTTGTATATTTCCCCCAGCATATGTTATTCAAATTTTACTTCATGTATAAAAGTATGAAATCAAAGTATAAAATAAGGTTTCATTTTCTCCTCTCTCCCATCATCCCCCCCCCAGTATTTAATTCAAAGATTCAAAAAAGGGGGTATAGGTATAGATAAAAAAAAAAGTATAGGTATAGATAAAATCAAGGCATTCAGTTAATAAACTAGAACATATGCTTCATTCAGGAAATTATTTTAAAAAAGAAAAAAGAAAAATTTTCTCTCTATCCTTCATCCCTCTTTTTTTTAAAGATCCACCCCCTTATAGCACCCCCCTTCATCCTCTCTCTCTGTCCCTTCATTCCTTCTCCTCTTTCTTTGATCTAACCTTTTCTTCACCGTACTGCCCCCGTCTTCCTGTTCTTTTTCTATCTCATACTTTTTAAATCCATTCTGTGCATTAAAAACCCCATATTTTACATCATTTTTACTTTTTAAAAGATATTTCTGCATATTCCCTTCCCCCTCCCACCCTGTCACCGCCATCTTCTTTATCTTTGTCTTTTCTTTCTCCTTCCTCTCGCCTCCTCCATACATCCGTTTGCGGTCGTTCGCTTTCAGTTCGTAGTTTAAGTCCAGCATCTCTTTTATGTCAAACCTTTCCAGCTCTTGTCCATTTCCAGACGTTATTTGTTGTTCTCCTTCTGATTCCAATTCTATTTGTCTAAGCACCTCTTTCATTGTCTGTCTCATAGACTCCATTTCCTTTTTAAGATCATGCCTGAGTTCCTTTAGCAAAGCGTCCGCTTGTTCCATCTTCACCTCCACCTTTTCGAATATTTTTTCTAAATCTTTTCTAGCTTCTTGCTTTTCCTCCGACATGTTTAGTGGGGGGGGGGATATCGTTTTCTCGGAGAAGAGACAAAGGGGCCAAAACACCACTCTATCGTCCAGTGCTGGGGATGCAAAATCAGGGGCGGGGCTTTATCTCACCAGGCTGTTCCTTCCGTTTCGCCTCGCTTTTTGTAGTTCAGCCAATTCTCCTACCCCCATTCGTCTATGTATTTATTAAAATGTTCAGTCCTGTATTCTCTCACGCCCGACCTACCAGTCTGGATTTCGTTTTTCTTCTCCTCCTGCTCTCGCTTTCCCCGGGGGTTCCAGCTATATAGCCGCCATTGCAGCCGTCCTGACCGGCCCTGGAAGGAGCTCACGGAAGGCGGGGAGGGGATCGGCGTTTCCCCTCAACCCTTCCTCCCACGCTCCTTTTCTTCACCTATCCTCCAGGTAGGTTTAGACCCTTTTCAGGGCCCCCAGGCCGGTAGTCCTGGGGCAGTGGCTACCGCGCTCGTGGTCGCTGCGTCCAGTAGCGCCGGAAGTGCCCCCGGAAGTCCCCTGATGTTTAAATTGATGAGGTGATTGTTGAATGGGATGATGAGGTATGGCATTAATTTGGCATACTGGTGTTTCATTTTTTTGCGTTTTGTCCTTTTTCTCTAGAGATGTTAAACGAGCTTCCAAGGAATCCATACGTTCTAGCAGAACAATACATTTATCAAGTTTGGGCGTACAAGAAGGGCAGAAGAGAGGGAATTTGAACTTTGAGGTCATTTGAGTTGTTGAGTGAAGAAACTGGGCTATGTTTTTGTTTAACCCAAGACATTTGTAGTGACCATGAGAGTCACATAGAGAACATTTCATGGA
>JANHGC010002477.1:40234-50426 GCA_027560395.1 Boaedon fuliginosus | reverse complement strand
CAAGCACTCTGACAGAACAGCTGCGCAGTGGATATCCACGGATATCCGCTGTTTGGAAAGCGCGCCCACGAAGCGGGTAACCAGCAAACCGGTAGGAACCCACCCCTGCTTGGACTTCAAGAAACCAACGACAGACAAACTGAATGAAGAGACAAAACCCATCAACTTCACTGCTTCACCAGCAATGTTGAGAAGTTACAGACAGACAGCTGGTAAACCAACTTCCTTTTTTTTACAGACTGAGAAACTGCCATGCCAGTGCAGAACAGCAGCTGACAGCAACAAGCCAATCAGAAGGTGGTTAAATGGTTAAATAAAGACTTTGGTGAAAGCTCAAGCAACAAAAAATAGACTATTTAGGAAATAAGAAACATACATATACTGTACAGACATTTATATTAGTCTGGCTGTAGTATAACATAGGCTTAGGACTAAATGGTGAAGTAGAAAATAAGTTTAATTTAAAAAAAACTAGAAGCCTCCCTAGGGAAACAAAGCGAAAATAAAAACAGCCTCTTTGTTGCTGGTTTGTATCATCTCTCAGAAGAGTCTCCACACTGAGATGAAGATTTATGAGTGTTTGCATGCATATACAGTATACAGCCATCCAACTCAAACATGTGATTCTGGGTACAAAAGATAGAAAAACTGTAAATTGCACAAAATAATGTAATGCATTAAAACATACTAAGTAATAAAATGGTTATTATTTTTAAAGGCTAGAATTATGGCTCTGACTTAGAATCATGGAATCCTCATTCAGGCTGATCAAGATCTCCCAGAACTATCTACCACAGGAATAAGAACACCTGGATTTGGGACCATGGAGGAATCAGTCCCAAGGGCTGTTGCAATTACTTTTAAATATCTTGATTAAATCTCTTCCCCACAACCAAAGTATTTTGCTAATAGTCACATCCAGCTTCTTTGCATTGTGTTCCCAATTCCTTCTCTTTGTATTTCTTCATGTTACAGAAGATCTCAGGAAATATTTAGTTTAAAATAGTAGTCCAATATTAATTTAAAATATTAGCCCAATATTGTCAATACTCTAGCGTGGCACTACACTAAGCCCTTCTTTAACCACAGTTGATTGTTCATATATCCTATTGAATCAAATCAAATAGTAACCCAGCTATTGACAGGCATAAGTTTCAGACTGTTTATTTCATCTACCAGAGATTTATCTTTGAACCTTCTACTTGTAAAATAGGTTTTCTACCATTGAAATTTCTTTCCCAGTTTTATTTCTGAACTATGTTCTGCACTATGTAGTATGGTGACCTCTGAAAATTTAATCTGTAGTTATTTTGACTAGTTTCACAGTATATCCCACCATTCCTGCAGGACTTCAAGAAGGCATACACAGCATTGTCTCCTCCAATTTTTCTATAGGTTAAGCTCAGAGAATATGACTAACCCAGACAACTTTCATGGATGAGAATGGACTTCAACATACACACACATGCAAAAACAAAAACAAATCAAAGATTTAAATGACATTTATTCTTTGTTTGAAACATTAGGAATTGCAATAATCAACCACATACATCAGACTATTGTTCAAACATCAATGCAGTTTCTTAATTAAGCAAGCCAATTTTATGACAAGTATCTGTAATTCCATAAATTAACAAGAATTGGTTTTACACAATTTTAGTGTACAATGCAAAACTAGAAACATTAATCTAGTGCATAAATATTAAAGCTTTTCTAATAAAGGCAGGTAGGCATGCTCATCCCTGAATTAGTCTTTTCCAACTAGTGTTCAGTCTGGTTGGAATGCATAAGTTCCCAGAATAAAGTGGTTGGGGGAGATAACTATATGCAAAGGATGTCATGTGTCCTTAAGTAATTTTTCTGCAATCCTCAGAAAGCAAAACTGAAACCTTAAATTTGCAGCCTTATAGTATTCATTAATTTAATAACTTTAATGCACTCGTTTCAATCTTAAATCCATCCTCAGACTGATTGTATTTGTCTGGCAGTTAATAAGGGACAAAAATTTAAGAAAACAAATTTTGTTCTTTGTTTTATCATGCAGAACAAAACAAAAAAGCCAAACATTTTGATCCTGTCTGCTCTGATGATATGAGTTACTTCATCTGCAACTTTCAAGTCTATTTGAAAAAAAAATGGCAACAAACAAGAAAACCCATCCTTTATATTCCCATACTACAAAGAAAAAGAACATAGACATCATTTCAACCTCCAGTTTTGAATGCCTGGCCAATATAAGATATCAAAATTTATTTAGGTGCTAAGGTATTACTCTTTAATGATGAAAGTTACTTTTTTTTATCTCTAATTCAGAAGAAACTTTTCCTTTTAAAGCTTTGTGTTTAATTTTGATACCAATCAATATCCAACTAATAAAACAGGACAAGCATATATATTATTATAAATTTATTAACTACATGTAAGTATATTTACCATTGGCCAATCTGATCATCTTTTGTCTTACGCTAATTCATAAACAAGCATTTCACTCATACCAGGAACTTTCTGTAAACATACTTTTATCTTTGCCTAACTGGTAATCAACCACTTATAAACAAGCTAAACTGCTAAAGTTTGAAATTTAATTCAATATCCTGGCTAGGAAACAATTGTTTCGGTCTAAATAAGATAGAAAAAAATATGTCTAATTGAGGGCTTGTCGTGGTTTAATCATGTCTGGAACAGACAAACAATTGTAATTCTGCTCTGTAAACCAATATATTATCAACTGTAATATCTTGTCTCAGACATCTCTTTGAACTAGAAGAGACAGATATCTGTGTGTGTGTCACTTAACAAAGATACTTTGTAATGCTATCTAGAGCATAAAGACAATGTTATCAGAATCAACTTTCAAAGTAGCATATCTAGTTAGTTTTTACTGAATATCATGACATTGCCTAGAATAAAATAAAGAGACACAAAATTGAACTATTTTTTTATAAAGGAGCACAGTTTTAAGAAGTTACCTATTCTTTCTATAAAGCCAGCAATCCATAACTGCAGAAACTGCAGAAACTGCAAAACAGGGGCATATTAGGGTTTCTTCAATGGTAGATAAAAGGTGAGAAAACATAAAACAAGATTCAGGTGCACAATCTGTATAATTTGCAACAGCACTTCAAATGCTTCCGGTTATCAATAGTAACAAGCAAAGAAAACAAATCCATAACCACAATCGTTTCTGGTATAACTTGTCTTATATAGATTATTCATCTCTCGGCTTCATCTGTCAAAATATGGACATAAACTGATTGACGTTGATCAGAACCTTATATACTTCTGTTGAACAGTTTTACAATTCTGTGTTAATATTTTTCCCAACTATAATTATTCAGTATACCTTTGCAGTTATATATTCAGGACAACTTGGTACATTCTCATAGAGAGCTATTTGCTCTGCCCTATAAATTGCCAGTTTGTATTAGTTTTATTCTCCACTATTTTGTATTTGGCACCTACCCTGTACACTTCAAAATACTAAGTAATAAAATAAACTGAAACTAGTTAACTAATAAAAGATCAATAAATAAGCAAATTATTTTACCCTTGAATATTACATTTCACCAAAAAGCTAAAGGAACATTGGCATTTGTAAGCTAATGTATATGAAATATTGTTTTTATGCATGCATTGTTATTTATGAAAGTTAGTGCCTTGATATGTACATCATCCACAGATACTGATGCTTGTGCAGCTCTTTGGTTTATAAATTTCACAATTTTAATGCTCATAACATCCTTGTGCAATAGTACCTTCGTATACTGGCCTGCAAACATGAGGTAAAACAAGGGTTCGTGAATTTTCATCACCTACAGATAATCCTCAACTTACAACATAAATGAGCCTGGAATTATGGTGGTAAGTCGTGGCAGTTGTGAATTGGATCACCATGTGACAGTGCCCAATTTTACGTCCTTCTTTGTGGCAGGTTAAATAAATGGCAATGTTATTAAGCAAATCTGCTTTCACCAATGGATGGGTTTTTTTGCCAACATGCCAGCAAAAAATATCAAAAATCATTGCCACATGACCACCAAGTCCTGAAAATAGCCATAAATCCAAGCCAGTTGTCAAGACCCCAAAATATGATAATGTGACACATTTTGAAGGTGATGCAGCCATCAAAACTGCAAGAACAAGTCATAGGTAGGTCTGGGGAGATCCATCATAATTTTGAACTTCACTAAGGACCACCCCTACACTTTTTTCTTCTACAATGTATTTAGTCAAACACACAAAAAAACCTATAAAGCTATCTGGGTTATTGGGTTATCAGCCTAAGATTAATAATAGGCATTTTCAATACATTTGCTATACTGTTATTAACAAGAGGTAGTTTAAAATAAGACACTTCACAAATAACCCAGCCAATCATAAGCTAGCTATTTTTTTCTTCATTATAATTAGATAAGTGTATTAAGACATTAGAAAACTAGGAGTAAAATCTCATGTCCTAATAGAAGTTATAGAAATCCACTGAAATCCTTATTCCATCATTCTATGTTTCATAATAAATATGAGGCATTCCATCTGATTGCAAGAATTTTACGCCAAAAAAAATGGACCTCACACCACCCAGAAGTATTGAAAGCAGAAATTCTACCTAACTGTAAACTTAATTTCTATCAGTTAAAGAGATATGACTGTGTCACATTTCCATTTATGGCTTGCACAAAAATATTTTAACAAAGAACTGATTTTAACAAGGAAAATAAGCAATTTGTAATCAGAAGAAAATTGGACGTATATTAATATTACCAGGAAACAATCATAAATATCCAGTAGCATAATTAACTATTAAATAAAGGTTTGATTGGGCACACTCAGAATTGATAATGTATGTTGGAAACCTCAGCTGGCTTCAACGTGAAAATTATCGAATTGTGTTAGTTCAAAAGAATGGGTCCCAATAGCTGCCCAGCCATTCTGTGGACTGTGTGTGGTGACGTTCTCCCACAGAGGATAGCCATTCAACATGCCAGAGATATTGGATCCCTGTCAAAAAGAGGAGAAAAATACAAATTTGTATTCAGGAGTCAATATTGTTTTCAATATAATAATGAAGTGTATCATAAGGCAGAAAATAAGTCTTTCTAAACTATTTGGAAAATATTTCCCCACAAGGCAAATGATAGTTCTTCCATTTGAGGGAGATCTGCATTGCAAGCTCTCCACTGAAAATAAATTCACAAAATATGTACACTGGATTGAAACCAGAAAACAAATAATTTCCACATTCTATGACCAAAAGTTGCCCCTCCCACTGACCTTTATTTGCACTATGCCTATTTATCCAAATCTGGATACTTTACAGAGATATGGAGTTCAACTCTCAGAATTCCCCAGCTAGCCTGACCCTTTCTGAGACTACTGGAAGTTAGAATATTAGAACTTGGAAAAACGTGGATAGACAGGTTTTAACCTGCTGGGATATTCTTGTACTAATCTCTAAGAGGCTATTCTTGAACAAAGGAACTCTCTCAGCATGATACTACTGAATTGCAGTTTGTCAGGTAGCTGAATTTTAATACCTGTGGCTTAATGAGATAGCAGACCTTTATTCCTCTTTAGGAGTTAATCAGCTTACCAGTATTTGGATAGCACTTCAATGCTTACCTTGAGAATCAGAGTGAGTGTATGCCATCTGTTTGCTCGCACACCAGATAACCCTTTCATCAAGATTTCAACACCAGCTATAAAAGAATAACATTTTAAAATGCTTTCTCTATTTAGAAAGCGAACTGAAATTATGTGCCACACAAACTCTAAATCTGAACAAAATTAAATAAAAAAAATTAAAAGCATACAAGAATACAATATAATTAGTATATTATATTCAAATTCAGAGATACATTTTAAAATAAGCTAAGGATAAAAGACAGTTTTCAATATTATAATTTATTTAGTATTGTAATGTATGTTATATACATCATATTTTGAGTGCGTTTTCACTTTTGAATATTTAAAAAAATGTTCCAACTTATATCCTTTTTTATTATTTAACTGTTTATTAGTTTATCCAGGTATAAAATACAAAGAAAAAAAAACATAGAAAAGTAAGAAGCGTGGGAGGGAAAAAGAAGGGATATAGTGTAATGGGAGAAAAAAAAGGTACCAACTTCTGATTCTCTTTAGAACATTAGAAGGTAACAACATTAAAACCACAACTTTTTGCTTTTAGACACCAGTATGTACAATTTTTTACCCCTTTGCTTGCTTCCTAACAACTGGAGACAGTAGATTGGATAAGATTCTGAAATAAGTAACATGAAAGATTTGCAGAGCAGTTATCAAGCTCTGAGGGCAATCCACCCTCCCTCATCATGCTTGCAGAAATTAAAAAGTAAGAACTCACCGAGATCTCTTGTGACTCGATAGGTGCCATCAGAAAAAACCCAGAAGAAAATCCCTTTGGCAGATGCAACATATATGCCACCTTTGTTAATTCTTCCTGCAATGAATGCTCCTCCTTTATTTGATTCTATATAAATATCACAAGTTATTATGAAATTTACCCTGCAAGAATAAACAGAAGATGGTTAAATATTGGGATTGATTTTTTGCGGAATGGATACTAATTGTCTTAAATGTTTGAATAGTCTTGTCTCTTGCTTATTTTGAAATCGGAATTTGTAACAACAGAAGGGTGATCCAATTCATACACTGTAATTGATCGGGGAAATGAGGCGGGGTATAAATCTAAATAAATAAATTATAGTAAGTCAGGGGAATGCTATTTTCTTCCTGCTTCTGCCCTAAACTTCTAAAGTAATATTCTAAATGTAATCATGCTTTATTTAGGGCTAAAGGTTATTCCATATAAGACTTCCCAAATGGGAACTGTTTCATCTTAGATTATTTTTAGCAAAGATGAAATAAGATACATTGTAAATAAGATTAACAATTTTTGTAGAAGCCAAACAAAATCCACCTTCAAAACTGCCTGATACCTAAGATTTTAAAATTTTGTTTCCAACAAAGCTGACACTTCACAATACTTTTAAGAATTTTTTAAGTTTAATTTGGGACGCATTCAATAATATCTATGAGTTTCGAAAATGTTATATTTAAAGTGATATATTACATATATTATATAATTACAGAAATACTGCACCTAAAAATACCTCTGGAAATACCTCTAAGAACAACAGAGATGCAACTATCAGTCTCTTTAGGAGAACTGAATCTAAAAGGATAATCAACAATATTACGCAATGTTCCATTTCTCTGGCTACCATGCTCCTAGCTATGTGGGCCTCCATTTTATTCCTAGGTGCATTCTTTTCTAGTTTGGTATAGCTAAGGAAGAAACAATATCAAAGATGAGAACAAGGAAAAGAATACTGCAATAGGGAATAATGTTATATCAGAATGTTCTTTATAATTTATTTGTAAACCATTCTGTAGATTCATTTTTATAATTGAAGGGCACCACAGTATCTTATAATGTAAGTTTATTTACAGCAATTTTGTTTCCAGAATTCCCAGAGATCAAATAATTCATACTTTGAAATATAAATCATATCTTTGTAACAAGCCTACTTTTAAGAATACTACCGGTAGCTAGGAAAATTTTTGTCATAGGAAATATGTTCAGTTTTCTTTTAGCAATGGCTTCTACTCATCAGATTACTCTCGTTACACTAGATGGCAGTCTTAGATTAAACATTATGTAGCACAAGGTTAACATAAACATGACAACACCTCAGATTCAGCAGAAATGGCATGTGGGTCTTATCTACAAAGGAGTTCCATCTGATGGGACCAGGAGACCTTTTTCTGATGTGACAGAATAGATTGGTTACAACCTCATTGGTCTTTAGGAAGTCCCTGATGACTTTGCTATAAGATCAGGGCTTGATTGGTTAAAAAAAGTTAATTGTTTTAATTATTTTATTTCTGTGAGTTTGTCTTTGCTATTTTAACTCGTGAGATGAGATGCCCTAGTCCCGTGATGGCGAACCTATGGCACGCATGCCAGAGGTGGCATGCAGAGCCCTCTCTGCAGGCATGTGAGCCGTCACCCCAGCTCAGTTCTGCCATGCATGCGCGTGCGCCTCCTGCCAGCCAGCTGGTCTTCGGGTCTCTGCCATGTTTGTGGGGGAACAGGATGCAAGTGGGGGACACACAGGCAGGGTGACACAGGGCGCATGTCGGGCACATGCGTGGGGATGCACGTGCATGCACAGGGGACCCACACGCATTGCATTTTGGAGATTTGTGTGCGTGCATTTTGGGCAGTGCTGAAAAGGTTAGCCATCATTGCCGATCACCTGCCATAAGTTAAATGAGGAGCTATGTAAAATGATTGAAATAAAGCTAAAATAAAGAATAATAAAGCAAAAGATTCTATGCAACTGTAAGTTTACTGCTATGCCCATGTTTCATAATAAACTTTGGAGTAAATTGAAAATAAAGCTAAAATAAAGAATAATAAAGCAAATTATAAACAAAAGATTCTATGCAATTCTAAGTTTACTTCTATGCCCATGTTTCATAACAAACTTTGGACTAAATTGAAAATATAATACAATATATGCAATACATACCACTTATAGCTGCCTATAATGCTGATTGGGTTTGCTGCATCAATAGCCCAGGTTATAGGTCTCTGAGTCACCACTTGTCGGAGTGTGAAGACATGCTCCCCTGGATCAGAAGCATTAATAAAATATTCAAACACTCCTGTTTGATCAGCAAAGTATGGTGCTTCACTGAAAGGTGGGTTGCCTATTTGAAGAACATAAATTTTATTATTTCAATCCTTCAAAGTCACAGGTGTTCATATTATACAAAAGCAGCCATTTCTTAATTCCAAAAACTCCACATTGTAATTGTTTATTGTCATATGTACTGAAAAACTCATTTTACTGCCTTGTCATCTCTTCAATGTTATCAAGCTAAATGAAAATAAAAGGCCACCAAGAATAGTCAACTGAAATAGTCAACTGAGTGGGCTCAGATCTCAGTATTCATGTTTTTTGTGATTTACATCAACTAAATGCTTTCAAAACTAAAAGGCTGCAGAAAGAAGTTCAGTGAACAAGTGCATGGAGTGTCCAATTTGCAGCAATAATCACCAAGCAGAGCTAAATAGTTATCTATCATGGATAGTTTAATTTGGATCCATGTCCATACAAGGAATTGGACTTAAGATTGTCAATAGATTCTCCCAATGTATTGAATTCTATGTTTACCATTATAGGTTTCTGTTCCTCTACTATTGGGATTGCTAGAGAATTTATACTGTTGATGAAGCCGTATCCTTGGCAAAAATGACTGGACAGCCTAGGATCATCAAATAAGGAATTCAGTCAAAATAGCATTATGTTGACTTACGGATATTGAAATCATCTTTGTAATTGGATGGAAAAGGTTGAGAAGGAGGAGGTTCTGAGGAAGAACTTTTGACAACTGTTAGAGTTGTCAAAGTATAGATCTCATCCAAACCCAAGCTTAGCGTCAATATTCCTTCAGAGATCTGCATAATAAAAAGGAGGACAAGTGACCAAATAGTAGCAGTACATACAGGGAAGTCTTTTGGGGTTTTGGAAAGGACTCATTCTGGCAAGAATGAAAGACAATTTTGTCTAGCACTTAAGGTTCCAAGCTAAAAACCAGGAGACAGTGAGTTCTAGTCCCACCATAGACATGAAAGCCAGCTGAATGACTTTGGGCCAGTCCCTCTCTCTATCCAATTTACCTCACAGGGTTGTTGTTGTGGGCAAACTAAGAGGAAGAAGTATTATACAGAGAACTCTAAAGAAATGAGTTTTAGCTGCAAACTTTCATTCCAAGTGCTTTACTATATTCCCAAATCAGCAATTTATTAGTGTAAGGTGTTATAGGCAGACTAAATTTTGGGTTTTATACACCACCTGGAGTCCATTGGAGTTGGACACCAGTAATCAATTTAAAATAAATAGGGCTTTAACATGAGGCATCAAACATATGTCATGAAACAGGAGCGCAAAAAAGTATGAAGTCACATGCAACACAGGGGTATCAATGGAAGCTACGAACCTCCCATTTGATTTATTTATTTTATTTATTTTTATTCGATTTATACCCCGCCTCATTTCCCTGGTCAAGGGGAACTCGAGGCGGCTAAAAACAATTTAAAAACAATCTGTTACAATTTAAAATCACAAATCCATCCATACAACGCATTCAACAATTTTCAGACAAA
>JANHGC010002475.1:105127-116421 GCA_027560395.1 Boaedon fuliginosus | reverse complement strand
GCAGTAGTCTAACCGAGAGATGACAAGGGCATGAGCAACCGCATGTAGTGCCCCCTGGTCCAGGAATGGTCGCAACTTGCTGAGAGTTCTTAGCAGAATAGGGTGAAATGTTCCTCTAATTTGAACACACTTTAGGGAGGAAGGGAAGTTGTTGTCCAGATAACTATGTATTTAACCATTACATAATGATACATAATGGGCACTGTGGCTCAATGGCTAAGACGCTGAGCATGTCGATCAGAAAGGTTGGCGGTTTGGCAGTTCGAATCCCTAGTGTCACGTAACGGAGTGAGCTCCCCTTATTTATCCCATCTTCTGCCAACCTAGCAGTTTGAAAGCATGTAAAAATGCAAGTAGAAAAATAGGGACCACCTTTGGTGAGAAGATAACAGCGTTCTGTGCGCCTTCGGCATTTAGTCATGCCGGCCACATGACCATGGAGACGTCTTCGGACACCGCTGGGTCTTTGGCTTTGAAATGGAGATGGACACCACCCCCTAGAGTCGGGAATGAGTATCAAGTTTGTGCGAGGGGAATCTTTACTTTTACCTTAATGACACATACTTTATGGAGAGTTTGCATGGCTTGGTTCACATATTGTTCTAAGCTGATGAATTTCTAAGCAACTCTACAAATATGACTACAGTGCTGAATAAAATAAATAAATAAAACCATTCATTCATTGCTATATTTGGAGTTGGCCATGTTTATGACCACAAGCCATAATTTCAAAACTGTGCTGGCTCGCTTTGTTCAATATACTATGCCAAAATCTAACCAACCACATTATGCTTTCACATATTGTCATAACCAGGCCACAATTTCTTTTCTGCTTTATGAATTTAACTCAATCCCTTCATCTTCATGGCTTTGTTGATTCCCTGATTCATAGAAGGTTTCATGTCTGTTCACCAGTGAGGCAGCTCTCCATACCTCCTTGCCAAGTGACCCATTCATTGGCAGGGGCACAAATCATGTAGGCATGAAAGAGAAATTGTGGCAGAACTATAGTGACCTCCAAAATCTAACATTGGAGTAAGAAATGAAAATATGGTATTGACGAACCATAAAAATCCATACAAAGGATTCTTACTGAAATGCCTATAATTGCCATAGTTTAGTCCCCAATAAGAGATGGTTGTTCTGCATATTATTTGTTCACACCAAAATATTATCAGAGCAAGTAGGGAAATCAGCCACTCTTCTTTTCTCTTTCTTGTGCAAATCTTCCTCACTTTACAACTCAGAATTATTATACCATTTTCCAAATCCCTTCAACAAGTTTTCTTTTTTAAAAAAAGCATGGACTCTTGCCCGCTGCTACCTTGTGGGAACAAGGTATCCAACAACTTCATCTTCTCTCTAGGAGGCCTCTGTCACAAATGACATTGCACACTGTCATTGTAAGAGAGTCACATTCAGAAATGTAAGTTGCTAATCAGTCCTATCTCTTTACTTGTATGTGCCATTTTTGCAATATTAGACAATGGGAGACATCGTAATAAAAGAGATCATGAAAATATCCCCCTCTCTCAAAAAAAAAAAAAAAAGGAAAGAGAGGACAAGGGGAGGGCAAGATTTAAAAAAAACATTACTGTAGAAGCCAAAGACAATCTATCCACCATTCAAAGGCCAACAAGTTGCTCTGACAATTTTTCAGCTTCATATACAAAGAGTTGCATTTTTCTTAAAACCTACCAAAGAAACAAAATTCTGTTCAGATTCAGTTTGTACTCATGTGAATTTGGCTCTGACTTTAGGATGGATGGATGAGTTATCTAGTTGGCTCTGACTACAGGATGGATGGATTATCTGGTCCCAGTAAATTAGATCTACAAGACCTTGAGAGAGCAGTGGGAATGATTGTAATGTGCTGTTTCAATAACTGTGATAAAAGAAATGGATATTCTAGTTTTCAGAATTTCTTATATTTTGAAAAGGTTCTGACAATTTATATCTATATTCATTCTTGTACTTATGCTGACTAAATATTGCAAAATTTCTTGATTTAGTTCTACGCTGCTCAGAGTTGAAACTGTAAGATATCTAAACTGATATCTAAATAAGGCATTCATTTATTAAATAAGACAGCATAAACTATCAGGAATTTTCCTTTCCAAGTTACATTTATTTCCTGCTTTTCTACCATTCCTTATTTGATGAAATCTTACAGATGCCAAGTGTTATGTCACTTCCATCTTTTGTTTTGACAAGGATTTCTGAAAAGTCTTTTAAAATGAAAGTTCTGAATGTGTTATGGGTAGATACAACTATAGTAAAGTGAGTCAAAGCATCAGTTTTGCCTTTAGAATCCTTTATAGCCCAAAAATGGAAACATTGGTTGGAAGTGCTTGCCCCAACAGAGCACCATGATCCATAGGCCCCAACTTGAAGTTATCTTTAATTATTCTGGTGTTAAATGGGTGTTCCCCTATCCAGCCCCCATTAAAGCAAAAACAAAAAAACAAAACCTGAGGCAATTTATGGAAGCAATCTGACACCTTTCATTGATGATTCTATCTCTTCTGCTATCAAATGACAGCAAAAGGAAACTAGTGTGACAACATTTGTCCAATTTAAACAAACGTGGACAAGGCTTCTCCCCCACTAGTCTCTAGTTCAGCCGTCAAGGCTATTCTGCTTTGGACAGTAGGAAAGTCTAGTTCTTTTGAAACAAACTGTCCCCATCTCCACACCAATACTTAGCTCAGAGATCCAGATCAGTCCACACTGCTCAGAGGTGGTGGGAAGCCTACCAGGTGCCGCAGAAGAGATAATTTATGGAAATCTGGGTATGCAGAATTTAATAATAATGGCTTGCCCGGATGTCATTTCCTACAGAAAATGGACTAATAATTGGAAACAGCATATCTCAACACTCTGCAAAACATCAACTAACATAACACATATCCACTGGAAAGAATGCTTGAATTCTAGGTGGTTTTATAACATCTGACTGATTGAGAACCTAATCTAAAGGCATTTTTGTATTGCAGGGAGCAGATTCTAGATCACCGTGAGCATTCAATTGTGCCGTTCCAGTTCAAGGGACTCAACCCCAAAGCAAAGTCACACAACAGAAAATGCCCTTGACTAGCTGAGTCTTATTATTAAGCAACAATTCCAACAAGCCCTTTGCCATTACTGCATATTATGTTTGCAGGATCAAAAAATATTCAAGAAGCTGCAGATTGTTTTGCTACAACTACAAGTAAGTGTGCTGATTCTTTTTGTACTCCCCACCCCCCAATAAAGCTACTGGGGTCTGGATATCTGATGAATAAACATGATTGATCAAAAGAAGAGATTCAATTTTAGTTGATGCCCCACCACCAATGCCATGTTTATCATATAAAATTGGAACAAAAACAGTAGTGGGATAATACTTTTGCAGACGTTGCAGCAGAACTTCAAGAAGTTGCACATTATTGAGGATGTTGCTCTGCCTTCAGAGTTGTTATGGAGAGCCATAGATATGAACTTCGAGAAAATATGCAGAAACATTCTCAAAAACCAAAGCATGGTTAAATATGGGAAGCAGAGAAAGTGCAAGAAAGGAGCGAAGTCTGGCTCCACCCTAATTCATTGGGCAATAAGAGACAGGAAGCGGGAAATATAGTCTGTTTTCCACCTAAACAAAGTTGCTGTAATAAGATACATTGTAAGAAGTCAGAAAAATGAACCTTCTGCAGTGAACAACTCATGGTAGTATTCATTGACATTCCAGCTGACTTTGACAGTTTATAGCAACCACCTCTTTGGAAAGCAATTGCTGCTGAGAAAATGCCAAATAAGGACATATGGCTCAGCACTCTTAGGATGATTCAATCAGCAGGGTTTCCATCAAAAATGAACTATCAGGGGGCTTCCCAGTCTACTTGGGAGTATACAAGATATCTTGTCTCCATTGCCACCCATTATTTTATGGACACCATAGGAGAAAAGTCATTAGAAATAGGTGTGTAATTGGATTTGACCTGTGGCAATGCATCACTCACCTCTTGCATGTACAAGACATTGTAATTTTTGCTGGTGATGAAGTAGAAGCCACTGATACCCTCTGTCTTATCAGGAATACAGCAGAGCCATTTGGACCAGTCAACAAGATGGAAAAGTTGAAAGTACTGATCACTAATGACTCACTAATGGTCAAACAGCTAAATTAATTATAATGAGAGTTGCACTTAATTCCATAATTGTAATGGATAACTCAGAATAACTTTGAGAGACAGGCAGAAGAGATTAGGCAGGGTTGACAATAGAAAAGAAGATTGCCTCAACACCTCAAATGCAAATGTGGTGTCATTACCACTTGTCTAAGGTTTATGAAAGAAGCCCAAGATATACTAAATTCTAAATGTTTCCATCATGAATATTATTATCACTGCTACTACATCAAGCTGAATGATGGATGCTTGTACTGCAGAGTTCCAAAAATTAGAAACCTTCCAAATGCACAATCTTAGACAGTAGTTCTCATCACAGGAATGGACTGCATAAGAAACTAAGCCATTCATCAAAGCTGCAACCAGTCAACAATAACAGATGAAATTTTTGGGGGAAAGTGACTAAGGCAATCTGAATGTGTGAACAGAATATGGGTCCTTTTCACTTCCCATTCAAGCCTGAAGAACATAACCCCTTGAAAGAAAATGTATGTGCAGGATATCAAGGAAAACCTGGATAAGGCAAACTGAAACAGATCTAGCCCACTGCAGAATGAATTTGAACCAAACTAAAATCCTAGCAATGGACAAAGCACTTTGGCAATCAATTGCATGAAGCACCTAATGGTCCTGTAGAACCCACAGCAGCATATTGATTGTGAAATCACATTCAGCCAATTGTGCATTAGGGAAATCAAGTTCATGTTTATGGCATCAGCTCCAACAGCCTTGATTGGCATGGGGTATTGTACAACAATTGGCCGCCTCGAGTTCCCCGTTTGGGTGAAGAGAGGCGGGATATAAATCAAATAAATAAATAAAATAAATAAATAAAGTGGGCAGGGGAAGCAACATTCTTTCCCATGCTCATTACTCTTGTCCTAGGCTATCAACTATCTGATCTGATCCAAGTCTCTGAGTTCAGGATCACCCGAAGACTTGATAAAAAGCCTTCTCTCTACCTTTACCTTCATCCCTCTGACTCCAAACAGCTGACTTCTTCATGGATAGGGAGGAAGCGATGGTGGTGTTGGAGAGTTCTGACAAATGGCTGGATATGGGACTATCTCTTAAAACCATTGATGGGACTGGTAGACAGTTTTCCTGCTAGGCAGTGAGACTGAGAAAGTATGAGGAAGGCAGCCTTCCTCACGTGTGAAAAGAAGAGGCCTATCATTCTCTAGCTGGAAACCTGAGCAGAGATGATTATGACTGACAATGGAGATAGCAAAATCTATGGCAAGAGCAGGTGATAGCCATTGCCAGGCCTTTGCCCAATTTTGCTTTGTGCCCTAATTTGCCCCTTCCTGGAAAGAGAGGGTATCCAGTCACTCACACCTTGGTCAACACCTGACTGGACTATTGCGCAATTCCCTCTACATGAGGCCACCCTTGAAAAGTATCTGGAAGTTCAGCTGGTGCAGAGTGAGACCGCACAAGCCATATTGGGTGTCCAAAGAAGGGCACATATAACATATATATTGCCCATGTATTGGTGATGATCTATAAAGCCTTACATGGCATGGGACCAACTTTGCCCCATCACATCAGCCTGTACTATTTGATCAGGCAGGGATGATATACCCATCAGTCAAAAAATGTCAACTGGTGGGGTCTAGGAAGAGAGACTTCTCTGCCACTGCCGCCAAATTATGGAGCATCCTTCCCCCAGAAGTGAGCAGCCCCCCACTCTCCTGGCCTTCCAGAAAAGGGTCAAAACTTGACTCTGTGGCCTTGCATAGGAGACACAAAGGAACCCGGGAATTTTCTATTTCTTTGAAGTTCTATAATGTTGTAATCTCACAATTTAAAACTTTTTAATTTTAATATTTTAATGTTATCTTTATATGCTGTTTCATATGTCGATTATACTGTACACAACCCAGAGCCCCTCAAGGGAGTCTAGAAACATGAAAAATAAAATTTAGAAATTGTATCTGTTGAAAGAGTTCTTTAGTTTCTGTCACAAGTTCTTATGACCTAACCTACATTTGGGAACTGTGAAGTCACTCCAGAGAAATAAGATTGGTTTCAAATCCAAAGTGAATCCTTAAACAGCTAAATGTACATTGGGTTTTGAAACTTGCTTGCCTTCCTGTTATTCTGGTTCCTCAGAGGTCTGGCACAAAAAGGGAGGAATCCAGTGTTTTTTATTTCAGATCAAGCTCCAGGAAACAGCAGCTGGGATCAAAACAGGTTATAGCCAGTCTCTTGAGGGAGGGAGAAAGATAGCTGAAAACAGATGCAGGTCCACTTTCATCAATGACAATCACCATTTTTAAAGCTACTGTCATACACTGTGGCAGATTTATAAGAAAGTGCAGAAAATAAAAGGATATTAGAAGGAGGTCAATTTCAATAAACGGATAACTTTCAAAGTATCTTGGAAGTATCTCTATATTGTGCATATACCTTTTAGCTGGTGAGATGTGTAAAACAATAAGAGTTATTCATTGAAATAATACATATACCAATAACCATAATTGGGACCAGAATTTCTGCTGTTAAGCAAAGCAGTTATTAAAGAGAATCATGCCACGGTTGTTAAATGAATCATTCCAGTTGTTAGGTGACTCACGTGGTCCTGAAGCAAATCTGGCTTCAACCATTGACTTTGCTGAGAAGTTTACAAATGGCACTCAATGACCCCAGGTGCAAACATTGTAAACATTGTAAACACATACTGGTTGCCAAGTGTCCAAATTCTGATTACATGACCCAAGGGATTCTGCAACAGTCATAAGTGTGAGGACAGGTTGTGGGTCACTTTTTTTCAGTGGTATTGTAACTTCAAAAGTCACTAACAAATGATTGTAAAGTGAAGATTACTGGTATATCATTTGTAATTTAGTCTCTAAATCAGAGATCTTTGCCTGTACAGAATAGCATGCATGAGCATGAAGATACTTTGGTAAACTATATTCTGGTTGAGCTTCTGGCATACTGATAAAATATGCTAAAACTGACCAGTATTATCCAAGGAAAGTTGCATATGGCATAGGTACGAAAGTTGACCTAGTCTATACTTCGTTATGTGAAAGTTTCAACTAATAAACAATGATGGGTAATGGTGGCCAGTATCATTGTGCTTTTCTGGTAAAGACTCCAACATATGGAAGATTTTATCATGATGCAAATACAACAATTGTGTCATTTTGATGTCACTGTGGTTTAGAACAATTGCTGATAGCTATATGGTTCATTCAGTGTCTGTATGGAGTACGTCATTGTGTATATCCATTGATTAGAAGAATGCCATAACTAGTGTGAGCAAGTTGACACTGTACTAGCTCCCTCTGCACAAGGCTTTTGAACTGACATCTGCAGTTTATTGGATCTTCCAGATCCAAAATAAATTAATCCAGCTATAACAAACCTAGGTTACCAAGTTTGCTTCCCAGCTTCCAAGATGACTTCTCTTTTGGACCAGGATAACACACTAAATGGCAAATTTCATTTGAGAAGCAAGGCATGATGATGAGAAGTAGCTGACAGCAGTTGTGTACTTGTGAACTAAATTTTATATCACGGGAACATTGATACAGCAATTACATCAACCATGGATGAAGTACATAAATATTCAGCAAATGAACTTGCTAATTGTATGACTGATACAATAATAAAAAACCTGCAGCAATCAAAAGATGCAGATACACCAAGAGTGAGTTTTCTCTCTAGGTCTTGGTTTCACTGATTTTCTCCTCCTAATGCGTGAAAACAGAATATAATGGTAACAGACAAGGGCAGGAACTACACTGAAGCTGCCTCTGAGTATATAACACTACAATGACATCTTTCCAAAAGGCAATGTCCCTCAGTAAACACAGCATCCATAGTTTTAACTATATGAGTATGCGACACACATTTGGTAATTGGCCAGAATCAGGATATATTATGCAAACCTTGTTGTTAGTTTTGTCTGGATCATCCACAAATTTTTGGGGTTTTAGGACAATTTTTACCTATGATTGCACCAACTTCCATCTATCACCAACTTCCATCTATCAAATGGAGCTATCAGAAATTTCCTGTTAGAACAATTAATCAGCAGAATGACTTGCCTCCAGAAAATGTGGGTGCGCCAACACTTGAGGTTTTAAGAAAAGATTGAACAACCATTTGTCTGAAATGGTACAGGTAGTCCTCAACTTAGGACCACAACTGAGCCCAAAATTTATGTTGCTAAGCAAGAAATTTGTTAAGTGTATTTCCCCCCATTTTTCAATCTTTCTTACCACCTTTTTAAGTGAATCACTGGAGTTGTTAGTAACACAGTTCTTAAGTGAAACTGCCTTCCTCATTGACTTTGTTTGTCAGAAGGTTACAACATGTGATCACATGATCCCAGGATACGGCAACCGTCATAAATGAGTCACTTGCCAAGTATCTGAACTTTGGTCACATGACCATGGGGATGCTGCAACAGTCACAAGTATCAAAAATAGTCATAAGTCACTTTTTCAATTCTGTTGTAACTTCAAACAGTCACTAAATGAACTATTGTAAGTTGAATACTACTTATATAGGGCTTCCTGCTTTAGCAGGGGGTTAACTCCAAAGTCCCTTCCAACTTTTATTCTGTTAAATGCATTTCTGTGTATTTGATATAGTTGGAAAGAAGGAATCTTTTCTTCTTTATGAATCCCATTGACAATTTGATGCTTTGCTCTTTCCAGAGATCCCAATCTGCTATGTAAAGTCAATGCCTTTTCTTTCTTTTTCCTTTCTTCTCTACACTTTTCTCTTCCCTTTTCCATCCCCTATTTTTCCTATTATTTGCTTTTGAATTTTTGTATTTTGTATTATAAACTAATAAAAAGGATTGACATGGGGAAATAATAAAAAATAAAGAAAAAAGAATAAAAAGAAAAAATTCTCTTTCATAATTCCATCATGCCAGTAGATAGTCCTTGTGGTTTTCTCTACTGGTAAAAGTAAAGTGTTCCTTCACCGTCCTAGCAGCACTTACTATTAAAATTGATTCTATTGCAAATTTTTGAAGTGCATTATACCTTTAGAAACCACCGTTTGAAAGAACTGTCATAAAAATAGCATGAGAAAAAATGAATTCAGGAAAAAAAATGACATTGAGAGGAATAGGTGTGTGGTTGTGTACATTTGAGTTATGCAATGACTGCTATACCTTCACAAATCTATGGCAGAAGGTGAAAAAGTCAGGAGAGGTTTGTTTTGAAGGATATGACAAACGGAAATTGTTCACAGAATTGTTTCTTGCAATTTCTCAGAATAGCCAAAATAAAGATGGTGGGATTTTTGTTTTTGTTTTTGTTAATGCTAAAGAATGCAATCAGAAATGAATGGAAGGAACTAGTTGTTCAAGTAACCTCTGGATTAAAATAGTTCCATTCTCTAATTCTGTCTTTGTCTTTACCTGAATTTGTATTTAAGTTTGAACTTGAAGGACTGTCTGTTATTTAAAAATAGTGATGGCATTGTATTTCCCTGAGCCACACAATGCTTCCGGAAACCCCTAAAAAACACTGACAATAAGCTGTATACTAAAAATACGCAGCTTCTGCAGTTCCTGAAAGTGTTGTGTGGCTTCAGCACTTTGTTAGCTTGAGGAAGGGGAGAATGGTGCCCTCATGTTTAGTAACAGCCAGCCCATACATATCTAGGAGTTATTCTTAAAACTGATGTTTTAATATGGGGACTGCCTGTAATGGATAACTACTATAGTTGATATCTAAATAGAGATAATGTGGGAAAATGCTTACAGGGGTATGGCCACTCCTTACAAGCAGCACCATTGCCTGCACTGACTTGATGGCAAACACCCATCTGGAACGGCACCGCAGGGATATCAGGATACAAGTTAGGCGGAGGAGGAGGAGGAGGAGGAGGAGGAGGAGGAGGATTAAAAGTAATTCCCTAACTCTAACTATAGAATTTGCACTTGGTAAACTAATCCCAATATATATCTGCAGAGCATCAGAGAAGTACCAAGGACAGGATTAAATAATCACAACTATACTGTGTCAGAACAGGGAAAAAAAACCTGAGCCACAAGGAATAAGTTAGAATAACAAGCAGTCATCTGTAAACAATTAGTTCCTAATAATTGTAGACTTTGAAAAGCGTATAAAACTTTTCTAAGAACATTCTAGAGTTTCAGTTTAAGTTCAAAACAAACTCTGCCTTACAAATTATCCATTTTGTAGGAACATATTTTATATTTTATTTCTCAAGTAGATGCTATGCACTGACAGATATTTTTAATTTATTTGTCAATGAGGGGAACACAAAGCAATTCTTGTCTGCCAAGTGAGGGAAAACAATTTGAAGAGAATGCTCTTCAGCAGACGAATGAAAGCTCTCTCTTCCAAGTTGGAAGAGACAGTGATGGACTGAAAGTACCATACTAGATGTGATCTTTCAAACAATTGTTTATGTTTTTCAAAATGTTTATACTTGTACATACTATTTTCTACAGTTTTTAGCCTGGAAAAGAGTACATGTTTTGTATTTTAAATAATTCACTGTATAAGGAAAGCTGATGCTTTTCTAGCCCCACAAACAGGAGCAGTAGTTATGAGCTGCATATGCCAAACCTTTCATATGGTATCATTTGTTCTAATGACATCCATAATACTTACCAATACTTACTGGTGTTGTAACAATATTTTTAGCTTTTTCAGTACAGCATAAACAAGGATACAAAACCAGCACCCTTCATCAGAGCTTTGGCTGCAGTCCTTAAACATCTTTGTAAACAAAACAAAAGTTGCTTTTGATTTGTACTTTTTATACAAATCCATCCAGAGTTCTCACATGAGGGCACAAATGTGCAGGCTCAAATTATCATAATTTTGAAAGTTTTGCAAAGTCTCGGCTTCTTTGAGAAGTCTAAAATTCTGGGAAAGATAGGAAGAAAAACAAAAAAAAAGAGCAATCAACAGCAACGTGGACCGATCTGATTATAGCAGCAACAGATGCACCTTTGGGAATCTTGATATTAATTATATTTCTGTGCCAGCATTTTACATTGATGCACTATTATTCCTGTCAAAACAAAATAACAAATTTGTTATCTTCAGGGATGGGTTTCTCCCGGTTCGCTGGTTACCCGCTTTGTGGACACGCTGCCAGATCAGCTGTCAAAAGCGC
>JANHGC010002475.1:77593-95856 GCA_027560395.1 Boaedon fuliginosus | reverse complement strand
CTGTCCCAGAAGGATACCATGGTCAATGCTATCGAAAGTCGCTGAGAGGTCAGGAAATACTAGGATAGAGGAAACTACCCTATCCCGAGCACGCCAGAGATCATCCACTAGTGCGACCAATGCCGTCTCTGTGCTGTACCCGGGCCTGAAACCGGACTGCAAAGAATCCAGATAATCCGCTTCATTCAAGGTACGCAGGAGTTGGGAAGCCACCACCTTCTCAACAACCTCCCCCAGAAGGGAAGGTTGGAGACAGGATGAAAGTTATTCAAGACAGCCAGGTCCAGGGAAGGCTTCTTGAGGAGGGGCCTCACCACCACCTCCTTCAAGGCTGGCGGGAAGAACCCCTCCTTCAAAGAAGGGTTTATAATCACTGGAGCCAGCCAAGAGGGACACAGGTCCAACAAACAAGTGGTGGCATTCATCACACCTACAACCTTGTCCATATCATCAGGGGCCACAGGAACAAACTCATCCCAGATAACAGGACTAAGAGCTGCCCCAGTCACCCCAATGGACTCTGTCCAGCCGGAGTCAAGGTCCGACCAAATTTGAGCAATTTTGTCCAACAAAAACTGAACATTAACTCCTCAGCTCTACCCTGCAAGGGCTCCTCGGTCTCCGCTGGTCTCAGGAGAGCATGAGTCACCCTAAACAGGGCAGCTGGGCGACAGTCTGCGGACACAATAAGAGCGGCATAGTGAGAACGCTTTGCCGCTTTTATTGCCACTAAATAGGTCTTAATATGAGCTAATAGTGTTCGGTCAGATTCAGCTTATGGTAAATAGGGAGGAAGAACACATGAAGGTGCCTGTATTCATATATGGGGCAAAGTAGACAAGTGGTTTCAGGGTTTGATTCCCATATTGTCATAATTGTCCTGCTACTGCTTGTTGCTTTGAGAATCTGCTTCATGTTCAGTGACTGGCAGTATGCAAATATTGGCTTGCCACACAATGCAGTGGAACCTCGGTTCACAACCACAATTCGTTCCATAACTTTGGTCATGAACCTAGTTGGTCATGAACCGAAACACTGAGAAAACCATGAACAACAGAGAAAACTGTTCAGTCGGTCACGGCTGTGTTTGGTCGCCACCTGAGGATTTGTTCGTGAACGGAGTAAAACATTTAGCTGATTTTTGGGTCATGAACCGATTTGGTAGCAAACAGAAGCGTTTGTGAACCAAGGTTCCACTGTATCTAAGAAAATGTGGCGTCATTGTACAGTATGGGGTATAGCTGATCAATAATGCGTTTGAGTGGCTTAAACTTCAGGTGGCAACTAGAGCTATTCTGTTTCTGTAATCTATCTTTTAATAGGTCCTCCACTGATCTGGTTAAATTGTTTTGCCTGTTCATCTCATTGAATGAGTAAGTTCAGTCTCCTGAATGACTGATTTAATTCCATCAGTTTAATATATCAATCAAATGGGTCAGAAGAAATGTGGTTGGAGCATTGAGCCCGACTATAAATGCTGGATTAGGTGGTGTGTTCTGAGTGGAAGTTGGAAGCATATAGATATGCTGGAGAATCTGTAGGTTTCCTGGTCATGTTTTTATATCTATTGTATAATGTTATAGTGACATCAAAGAAGTGAACTTTTTCTGTTAATAGGTCTAGGGCATGATGGCAAACCTTTTGGGTCTACATGCCGAAAGAGCGTGTGTGTGCCCACACCCCCTGCGCATGCACATGTGATCCATGTGTATGCACGCACACCCCCTGCGCATGTGCACATGCTTCCCCCTCTGCACACAATCTTCCCTCTTCCAAAAAACAGAGGGAAGAAAGAAGACAGAAGAAAAGAGGGAAGAGGGAAGAAAAGCAAGTATAGAGCCAGTTTTTCAAACTGCAAATCGCGGGAGGCAGGTGCGCAGGTACGTGGGGCGACAGCTCACTTGCCCAGAGGAGTGGCTCTACGTGCCACTTCCGGCACACGTATCATAGGTTCACCACCACAAGTATAGGCTGAAGTTGGTGGAAGGGTGGAAGTTGTTGAAGTCATGGTGGAATTTGATGAGAGATAAATTTCAATGGCCAGATGATAAAAAATGTGTTCAGTGAACCTCAAGTCAAGGAGGAGCTTCAGGGTTTGAGAGTTAAGAATGCATTGTTCTAGGTCAGCCATTAAGATGCTGCAGTGGCTAAGGTGCAGGTCTAGAAACCAGAAGACAGTTCTAGTTTTCCCTTAGGCATGAATCTGACTGGATGATTTTAGGCCAGTCATACACTCCCATTCCAACCCACCTCACAGGATTGTTGTGGAGAAAATAGGAGGTGGGAATGTTAGCTTTGTACACCACTTCGAGCTGACAAAAATAGAGGCAGGATAAATTTAATCTAATCTAATCTTCTAATCTATATCTATAAAAGAGAAGTGTGTGTGTGTTGTATGTGCTCTATATGTTCCTACACACCGCAACCAATCTCGCCCAAACTTCGCACATACATACCTTGGTGGTGTAAGATCAGCACTGGGAAGGTCACAAACTTATAATCGGAGAAACATTATAAGTATCAATTAACAGTACAAATGCACATTGTGTTTGTTGAGGCTTCCTAAGATCCCCTGTAAGTGTTTTGATGGATGTAAGTTCAACAGTATCTTGCTTGATGGTGCTGTAATGTAATTTTAAAACTTTATTTATTTATTTATTTATTTTATTTTATTTATAGGCCACCCAACTCCTGCAGGACTCTGGGCGGCTTACAAGCGTAATAAGAACAATATAATTCAAAGCTAAAATAATTAATTTAAAATGTTTAAAACATTAAAATCTTCAAAATAAAATCAAACAGACATACTAGCACATTTGTTGAGGCGGTAATCAATGTTCCCAGGCCCGCTGGCACAGCCAGGTCTTAATGGCCAGGTGGAAGGCTAATAGGTTAGGGACGGTCCAGATCTCTGAGGGAAGCTGATTCCAGAGGGTTGGTGCAGCCACAGAGAAGGCCTTTCCCTGAGCTCCTGCTAGATGGCATTGTTTGGCTGATGGGACCCATAGGAGGCCAACTGTGAGATCTAACTGGGCACTGGGAGGCATAAGGTATGAAGAGACGGTCTTGAAGGTACCCCGGTCCTAAGCCATGTAGGGCTTTGAAGGTCATTACCAACCCCTTGAATTGCACTCAGAAAGCTATCAGGAGCCAGTGCAACTTGCGGAGGAATGGTGTTACATGGGTGCATCAAGGTACACACATAACCATCCGCGCGGCTGCATTCTGTACCAAGTGAAGCTTCCGAATGTTTTTCAATGCTAGCCCCAAGTAGAGTGTGTTGCAGTAATCTAGCCTCGAGGTGATGAAGGCATGAATGATTGTGAGGAAAGCGTCTTGGTCCAGGAAGGGGTGCAACTGGTGCACCAGATGAACCTGTGCAAAAGTTTATTTTATTTATTTATTTTATTTAGTACATTTTTATGCTGGCCAACTCCCGAAGGACTCTGGGTGGCTTACAACATGGATAGCAATAGCACTCAGATTTTA
Organism: Boaedon fuliginosus; assembly: GCA_027560395.1. Taxonomy (NCBI): domain Eukaryota; kingdom Metazoa; phylum Chordata; class Lepidosauria; order Squamata; family Lamprophiidae; genus Boaedon; species Boaedon fuliginosus. Next base: position 92,367 of record JANHGC010002475.1, on the reverse strand, counting down.
TATACTGCTTATCAGAGGTTTACAACACCCCCCCAAGCAGTTACAGAGTCAGCTTATTGCCCCCAACAATCTGGGTCCTCAGTTCCCCTGGCTATAGCCACCAAATGATGTTCCAATCTAATGTACAGTTTTTAAATTTTAATATGAAATGTATCAACTATTTCACATCTCTTTCCAAACCATTAGGACCTTATTGGCCAGAATGTGTAAAATGTTTCAGATGTGAAAGATTTTGGACTCAAAATGGACTTTTTCATGCTCTAAATAGATGCTATAAAATGAAAGCAGGGTCATTTCAAATTTGGGATACTTCTGGCAGGATCAGAATAGTGTCATGGCATTTCCTGTGAGATCCAAACAGCCCATTTCAAACTCAGTCAAAAAAGCTGCTTTTCAAACTTTCAAGTACCTGAAAGTTCACCCCTGTACCACTGGCTTCAGAATTTATTCAGGATCAATTAATTAATTAATTAATTAGTTACATTGTAAATAAAATAGGACATATTAAAATACCGGTAGTTACCAGTAGTTCAGTTTCTTGAAGATTTCTAAGGGGAGATACCCAGATATGGGTAGCAAGTACATTGAATTATCACTGCCTATTTTCTTCCCTGGCATTCTGTTTTTTCTGTTTCCAGTTTTCCCGTTTTTCACCTCAGTGTGCTGTAGAAACTAAAGCAACAATAGCACTCTACTTCCAACAGGTGCTATAGAGATAAAAGCACAATGTGTGTGAAGATGTATTTGAAGGATAACTTGGGAAATGCTCAGTAGTTGCATACATAGCTATTAAGTATCTTAGAAATGTAAATGGGAGAAACAGATCTAAAAAAATACCCAGATGAGAAATAAATTGGTAGAACTGATTTCCATAAAAGTCAGTAGATGGGAGAGAAACACAAATATATCTACTAACAGTAGAACCTTGGGTCACGAAAGCTTCTGTTTGCGACCAAATCAGGTGGTGAACAAAAATTTCTCAAACTTTTTGCTTCTGGTCATAAACAGATCCTTGGGTGGTGCCCAAAAACAGCCGTGGCGATTTTCCCTCTCGCAGCGATTTCTCCTTCCGCGCATGCACAGAATTGTAGGTGCATGCGCAGTCAATCTTGCTTCTGTTTGCGACCAAATTGGGTTGCGACCGAAATCCTGGAACAGACTACAGTCACGACCCGAGGTTCCACTGAACTTATTTGCTTGTTTACCAATGCTGATTATTCTTTTGCTGTCTTGCATTTGCCTATTTAAACTTCAGTACAAATAAATCAGAATCTACGTCTGCCCTACAGTGTCATAAATTTCTTCATTGTTTACCCCACCTCCTATTTGTCTGGCTTACACCAACATGTTTCCAAACTAAAGCTAAAATAAAAACTTTCCATTGAAAAATTGGAAGTTAAATTATTCAATATTTTTCACAATTGATATGGAATTGAGTGATAGTTAAATATTCCAGTATTTAAAATGAACAGCTAGAGGACTTGGCAGCAAGGCATATTCTAGACATTAGAAAGGTCATTTGTTCCATCTCTACAGATACAAGGAAAATTATTGTTGACCTCAGGTCAAAACTTTTATATGGAAAGTTTTCTTGTCTCTATCCAAATCAGGCTGATTTTATTAATTATCTTGATTAAAGAGTTAGGGCTACTCAGGAAGAGTTCCTGATTCCTAAGATCATTATTCCTCCAATGCTCTCCTTGAAAACTGCTTCTCCAGTATCTTTCTATTATTTGATTTTCAGCCGGGTGCCACTGTCATAGCCTTAAAGTTGCTTTATTTTATTAGGATAGTAACCTAGAGAGTTAGGATTGGAACTAGTATGATTCAGTTATGCTATGAGTTTTTGATCAGATATGAATTTTTGTAATCATCAGATTCTCACTTCTGAGGAATTCATGAGAAGGTCTAAGTAGGGTCATAACATCTCCATCTGTTTGTGATGAATATTGTTATATCTAGTTAGACCTTAAAATTACCTTCTGAAGAGAAGCAAGAAGGACCCGCACAAAATGTTACAAATTACACAATCTTCTAACTTGAATGTTTTTGCTGTGGTCTGCCTGGAATGAGGTTTCTACAAAGTGAAGGGGAACACTTTGCAAAGCAACCAAGAGAAACTTTGTTTTAATGGAAAAATTAGAATATATATCAAGAAATATAGTACAGGTAGTCCTTGACATACAACCATTATTGAGCTATTGTTAAGTAAGACAGTTGTTAAATGAGTTTTGCCACATTTTGTGACCATTTTGGCACAGTTGTTAAGTGAATCATGAGGTCATTAAGCGAATCTGGCTTCCCCCCCTTTGATTGTGCTCGTTGGAAGCCAGTTGGCAAGGTTACAAATGGGGATCACAACTCTAGGAGAGTGCAGCTGTCATAAATCCATGCTAGTTGCCAAGTGCCTGAATTTTGATCACATGATCAAAATGTGGGATGATGGGGATGCTACAATAGTCATAAATGTGAACATTAGTCATAAGTCACTCTTTCAGTGCCATTGTAACTTAGAACAATCACTAAACTAACGTTTGTAAATTGAGAACTACCTAAACAAAATATGTAAAAAATATGCTATGTGTTTTTATATACTATTATAGAGCTTGAATAGAATTGCTTTGAACATTTTGTTTAAGTTTGTGCATTTTTTTTCTATTAGGAAACTGGACTACAATTAATTTCCTAAAGCCTTTGGAAGAAGGACTAAATGCAACGGGGGCAAATTATCTGTGGGAATGAAGTGGTTGGGAGAATCCAAGAACATGGTGGTGAATGGCCGGAGAAATGGAAGCAGGTTATCTAATGACCACCATCAAAATCCGTCCAAATTACAACATTCTGGAAAGGAAAACCCAAAGACTGTCAAAAATGGAGTTGAGAGACGGTCCAGCAGATGTATGTATATGTTAATGTGCTAGGATGATCTCAAGTTGCCATATTTGTTAATTTTAAAAAGGCTGTATTTGCCAAATATATTTTCTTACTTGTATATATTTACAAACGTTCTCATTTATATATAATGACACAGTAATGTGCGCAAATAATTTATACTTTTTAAATAAATTGAAGTCCCAATGAAAGCTTAAGTGTGAGCCTTATAGTCTTCCTTTCAATGTTAAACATTTTTGCTAATGCATAATTTGCAGTGGTAAAGAATTTTCCACGTATTTACAATTTGCCCCAGAAAATACCACTAGAACACTTTTACAGGAGCAGTTTTAAAGACCTCCTACTCATAATTGTTTAATTTCATTTTCATGTCGATACTAGATTTCAGTTAAAGTGATAGAACATAAGTTTAAAAGAACCAAATAACCTGGAGATTTAAAGGCAACCTTAATTTGAGTTTCCATTGCTGAACATATGAGGGTAATTTCTTCTGGGTTTTGGTTGGTTTAAATGTTGCCATTTATTATAATTTGTTTCACATGGGGAAACAAGTTTACATGCTTTACTATTTTTAATGGTCATAAAGATTCATATGGCTTATGTGGCTTCATTTTTCAGAGCAACTCCAAGTAAGACATTCTTGCTGTCACGTCATACTTCATATGTCATTATACAACTAGGCCAAGATCAAAATTGCACTACTGAAGTCAGTACTAATTTAATAATCCAGCAGAGGTACATAACTTTCTACTTACAACAATCACTTCTCCTTTCATTTTGTAATTGGAGAACTTCTGAGTAGCATAGAAGACTTTGATTTGCTTTAGGTTTTTGGCATAGAATGTGGTTTTATCATGAAATCAAGCATGCAAAGAAAAGGATTTGTTTTGCTCTAAATGTCAATATGTTAAAACTGAATAACAAATTGTTCATTGGCACATTGTGCTTGCATCATTTTTATTTTATATAACATACTTTATATGAAATCATGACTCCTTTATTATATGATTTACTGAATGGACCAACTGCAAATCAATCACTTCATATCATTACACCTAATTTTAAGGAATACCTGCAGACTGTGCTAAAATGCTGGTTGTCTATATGTGATAAAATTTTAAAATCAGAGAGTGGTTGTTTTTATTTAAGTTTGAGGAATAAAATGAAAGAGCCATGTGAACTGGTATCAGAATAGAGAGGATTTGCTAGGAAGCAATGTTAATAATTCACAAAAGTAAAAATATACAAGTTCAAACCACTGTCAGATAAAATATGGTATAAATTTTGTAAGCTAAATTACCTTTTTTCTAATAAAAATAATTCATCTGAGATCCTGTACAACCTATATTGTAAAGCACTCATTAATTCATACAAAAGATTACTATTAATCATCTTTTGGATCTTTATGATATATGCATTGTTCATTCCCTGAACATTTCCTATGGGGCCTCACTTGAAAGCCTCTGTTCAGTCATGTGGTAACTTCTGTCGTCACAAATATTCTGGTGAAAATGAATCTTCTGCATAAACAAAGCATTGTGCCCACCACCGGACCAACACCTACTTGGGATAAGCTTCTGCATTATTCTCAAGATTCTTGCTTTTTTTCTTGTTCCATATACAAGGAGAAAAATCGATACAATTTGATGTTCAGTATCAGCTAATCATTTGTTTTGATTTATGCAGGTAGTGGTGGTTCGGGATTTGAGGGCCAAAGTCGCTACGTGCCTTCTTCTGGAATGTCTGCCAAGGAGCTATGTGAGAATGATGATCTAGCAACTAGTTTGGTTCTTGATCCATATTTAGGCTTTCAAACACATAAAATGAACACTAGGTAATTGTTTTATTATTTAGCAAACATAAAACCTTATTTGTTTTAATTAAAATCTATATGGATCTGACAAATCCCCAGAGCACTGGGAATTAGATATTTAATTAAGGAAAATTTGACTGCTTTAATTCAGATTTTTTTTATCTTCATTAACATGTTCTTCATAACCCCTCAAGCTGTGTATAAAAGGCAACCTGCACCAAAGATTTCAAGATATTAGATTTGTTTCCCTCTTCCTATTTTCTGGAGTATCCTGGCAATCAACCCATCTTTATTGGGTTTTCCTGAAGTTATTTGTTTTTCTTTTTAAGGATTTTTTATTACTTCATTTTATGTGTGGATGATGTTACAGTGCCCAAAGAATTGATATAGTATAGTATATAGACTAGTACAGCGGTCCCCAGCTGGTGTCCGCGGACCACTAGTGGTCAATGGGAAAATTTTGGTGGTCCGCAGAAGAATCTTTGCATTTTTTGTTGAGTTGCAATCAACCCAGGGATTTCAGCGGCCTTTACATGGCCAGTATGCCTGCAAGGTCCCTGGTTTCCGAGGCTGGTGAGGCTCAGCGTTTGGGCTCCAGTGTCATCGGAGTGTGCTCAATCAGCTGATCAGTGGGCCACGGTTAAGAGGCCCAGCAGCCTTGAGGTGACCGGCGAAGGGAAGAGCTGCCTCCTAGATCGGCCCCTGCAAACTCTCCTCTCGAGGAGGACTCGCTGAAAGAAAGTCAGCCAAAGTTTCCTGCGCTGTTTCAGAGAGTCCTCTGTCTCCTGGAGAGGAGAGTTTGCAGGGGCTGATCGAGATGCAAAGGACAGTAAAGGTAAGTTTCCCTGCGCTGTTTCAGAGAGTCCTCCTCAAGAAGAGAATTTTGGAACCAAAAATCCATAAGCTTATTTCAAACAAGCAGGAACAAATATCACTAAAAATGTGTAATACTTAAATAAGCTTCAATTGTTTTGCAATCATTATACTAACTTTAATAATTTTGTTACAATTAAACAACCTTTAAAGATTTTGTTATGATTAAATAAGCATTTACGATTTTGTTATAATTAAATAAGCATTTATAATTTTGTTATATTAAATAAGTGCATTTCATATTAATAAAATGGAAGTTCTCTGATTATTATTTTACAAATGTATTTATCTTTTTTAAATTCATATTGGTGATCCCTGGGATTTGAAATTATGAATTTGGTTGTTCCTGAGGTCAAAAAGGTTGGGACCTCTGAACTAGTACATAGTAACTAATGAATAAATTATAATAACATAAAAAGTATTTTAATGAGCATTGTGTAATGGCTGCACCATTTTATTATATAAGTAGCCAAATTATTTAAAGCAAGTAATGGAGAGAGGATTATAGATTTACTAGTTGTGTTTTTGAAAGAATCCTGTCTTATTAGAAATCACATTCTTTAAGTTTTCTTCGATTCCTAGTATTACTACTATTCCTTAGACTCCATATTAGAACTTTTAATTATATGACACACTCCTTGTGTGTCTGCTTGTGGGTATCTTTGTGTGTGTTAAGTAACTGGAATATAACATAATTTTTTGAGCAAAAAAACTATTTACACTTCAACAGCCTGCAAAAAATGTTGATACTGTGGATATATTTCTTATTTATTTTTAATACCAAGAAAAAGATTAGAATTTGTTGCTTTATAGCCATCCCTAAATTTGAAGATTTTTATCAGTAAAATTGACCTTAAAAATAGCATGTTAAATTAAAACATCTCAAATTATTAGGGTGGATTATAGTTTCCTTTTTTGTTTGATTGATAAAAAGGTAAAAAGATACAAGAAGCACGCTTTACATACAAGATACAAGAAACATACTTTATATACAAGAAATACAGTTGAGCCTCATTTTTAAAACAGGTCACTAAACCTAGATTACACAAAACAATATGCATCAATTCTATTACATCAGTAAAAAATCAACTCACAAATAGAAGTAAACATGTATTTGTAATCCCAGATTGTAAATCTGAGTAACTCTTGTCTTTCCAACATTGAACAATGTTGTTCTTCACTATCCTCAATGCTTGCTAAATCTGTAGTTCTTTATATAGCAATATTCTACAGGAGGGCTGTCAAACTTGCGCCCTGCGGGCCAGATGCATCATGTTGTCCACGCCCACACCCAATTTAGCGAAGGGGGGGGGAATCACAATACGTAACATGATGATGCTGTGATGATGCAAGTTTGACACCCCTGTCCTACAGGTTTGGTATGTAACTTAATATATTTAAAATACTGGGATGTATGAGGAATTTTTCAGGATTATTCAGTTGTTTATTGGGCCTTCTCAGTTTGAACTGATACAAACTCTAATGCATACTTTTTTTGGTACAGATAGTCCTCAGTTTACAACCATTCATTTAGCCAAGGTTCAAGGATATGAAAGTTCAAATTTACACCAGCACTGAGGAAAGTGACTTACAACTGGTCCTCACACTTAGAATTGTCGCAGCATCCTCATAGTCACATGAACAAATTTGGGTTCTTGTCAGCCAGCATATAATTTACATTCTCAGCTAACTTTTGAAATGCAAAGTCTCTGGGAGAAGCCAGTTGTGTGATTCACGTAGTAGATATGGCAGAAGTCATAAAATTGGGCACAACTCATAACAACTGCTTTGCTTAGCAATGAAAATTCTTCTCTCATTTGTCGAGCATTATACATGACATTGATATTCTTATACTTTGATTACCAATACATTTTAGAGGTTATCTGAAGCTGAAAATTAAAAATGATTGTCATAATAGATACGTTTTAAGTGTCATGATAATTGGCCTGAAGTAATTAACAGATGTACATTTTCCAGGCCATGATCTATTCTCTAATCAGTTGAAATTGATCTAAATCCTATTCACCATCCAGGAGAGTCCAGAATTGTTCAATGGACGCTTTCTCAACCATTTGTGCCAACAGTGCAAATTTCACAAGTATAGTTATCAACATAAGCATATCTAATCATCTCTCTTCCATGGAAGGGTAGTGGTTGCGGTTATGTTGATAATTGACTAGATCCCCCTCAACTGATTCAGTCAATATCAACCAAGGGGAGAAATATGTCAAAAGAACATGTGGTGGTCTGAATTTGTCCTTAATACTGCTATCTCCTTCTCAAGGAATACAAAGTGAAGCTGATTGAATACAATACAGGACAAGCAAATCGTTAGCCTTCCCCATTTGACTTCTGAATTTCCCATTTGGCAACAGGAGTTCTTGCTTCAGCATAGATGTCACTTTTCTTAAATGACAAACAGGCATTTAGCCCAACTTTCTTGCCTAAATTGCAGGTAGTCCTCAATTAACTATGGCAGTTGGGACTGGAATTTCCATCACTATGCATTATAATTGTAAGGTCTGATATCACATGACTGCTTAGCAACAGCAACTCTGGCACTTCTGGTTATCATCCTTAGAACACCTTGTGTTCCCTTTGATTAGGGAAGAAAGACAGGATACAAATCAAATAAACAAATAAATAAATAAACATCATTTGATCGTTTGCTTTCCCAATGACTTCACTTATTGGAACCTGGAAAGTTGCAAATAGTGTTCACCTGACCGTGGAATGCCACAACATAATTGAGAGCTGGGCCCAAACCCTCAGATCTCAATTATGACCATGGGAACATTGTGACAGCTGAAACGTCAAGGACCAGTCGTAAGTAGCACTTGTTCAACACCATCATAAGTTCAGTCACTGAATGTTGTATGACCACCTGCATGACCATTCATTCACCATCTCCTACAGATAATTGAAAAGCAAAGCAAAATATGCCTAGTCCTGCATTGCTGAGCACAATAGCTTCAAATAATCATTTAATGTTATATTTATTGTTTTACTATTTTAATATTTTATAATATTGTTTTATCATGTAAGCCACCCAGTCATGTGACAGCAAAATGGGCAGCATACAAATTTAATAAAAAAACAAATAAATGAGCCAAGCCGTATTTACAGAGGCCAATGCATTAATTTGTAAAAAATAATAATAATTAACCCACCACACTATCACAAGAAAAATACTGGTTTCTTAATTAAAATTATATCAAAATATTCTCCGTGTTGTTCATTAAATTGTGTAATAATATTTCAACATTCAGAATCTAGAAACCAATGATACTGTTGCTAAAATATCAGATTGTGCAAAATTATATCATCTCATTAATACAGATAGTCCTTGACTTACACTCATTTATTTTGAAGTTATAGTGGCACTGAAAAAGCAACTTGCAATCGGTCCTCATACTTAACCATTGCAATAATTCCATAGTCACAGAGACAAAATTTGGGTGCTTGGCAAAGTCATGTATTGACGATGGTTACCGTATCTTGGGGACATCTGATCATAGTTTGTGACCTTCCCAGCCAGCTTCCAAAAAGCATAACTAATGAGGAAAGCCGCACTCACTTAACAACCACACAATTCACTTAACTGCAGTGATTCACTTAAACATGGCAAAAAACTTTGTAAAATTGGGTGTGACTTATTTAACAACCATCTTGCTTAGCAATGGAAATTCTGGTCACAGTTGTGATAGTAAATCGAGAATTATCTCTATATTTTCTCTGAAAGCTTGTATCACACCTATTCTTATGAAAAAAGAGCTCACGAAGCAAAGAAAATAAAATTAATATGCAGTTTATAAGAATATTTAACAGCTAAAAATATCCAAGTTCAATTTAAAGTTTTGACTAAATTCTTTAGACATTTTTAATATATTATTACATTAAATGTAATAATAAATAAAATAAATAAATATCACCTAACTGTACAGTATCAGAGTTCAACACATCTTGCTACAGCATTGCATAAGGTGAGTGCAACATAGAAGTCCGAGTCTTGGGATTAACTGCATTAATGAAATCAGGAGATAAATAATTCTCACATAATGAGTGTGTAAATAGGAACATATGAGAGAAAACGATGTTCAATGTATCAAAAGAGAGGAATCTATCATGAGGAAAACCTTCATTATTTAGTGCATGTAAATGGCCTGTACGATCTTGGGAGACGGGCACCTCAACCTACCAACTGTCATGCAAAAGGTACCTCCACCCATAGAAGGAAAGCGAGCATCTCACAAGAAACCCCCTCTTGTAAAATACTGTAACATTATGGCAGTGTTAGTAATTCATGGTTTGTGCTTCTTCTCTGAACTACCTTGAAAGTTAACACTATACATATGTAAAACAAATCTTATATATGTTTTTAAAAGCTTTATTTGATTGGTATCTTTCATGCAAATGAAATAGTTCATTACTGAGATAACAAATACTGTATTTCCCCCATGTTTTATACAGGGCTATTGATATTTCTTTGTCATTATTAAAAATGTTTTTCCTACTCCAGTAACCATAATTATTCCTCTCTTAATCATTTGTGTAAAACCTGTTGAAACAATATTCATTCTACTTTTGGTCCTATTGTAACTTAGTTTCTCTGAGTATATAAAGTGGGTATATAAAATGCAGCTTGATTGAAGTTCTATCTTGGGTTTTTTTCCTTTTTTGCCTGAGGTTTCGACCAATAAAAGGAAGACAAGAGGAACTGAAGGAGGTGATTGAGCGTTTTAAGAAAGATGAGCACTTGGAAAAAGCCTTCAAGTCCTTGACGTCAGGTGACTGGGCCCGGCACTATTTTCTTAACAAGAACAAAATGCAGGAAAGGTTGTTCAAAGAACATGTAGGTGTATTTATACTTAATCCAAGTTCAGTTTGTTACAAGTACAGTTTATAGGATATTGTGGATGTTAAATTTATAGAAAAATGTCTGCTTCTATCTTTACCAAATGCCTAGAGTCGCGTGGAATTGGATGATGTACACATTTGATAATTTAATAAAAAAATACTATGTAAGATTTTAAAAAATTAGCTGGATGAAAATTAAGAGTGGAAAAAGGAAAAGGACCGAGATAGTAGAAAGCTTCAAAGAAAATAAAAAAAATATGTCAGAGGCAGCTGGAATCAAATGAAGGAAATTGTTCTTTATAGTCAAATGCTATGTGTTGTAAAAAGTTTGTAGAGATATACTTGATTACTTACTCATGATAAAGAAATAACTAGAATTATATCCCCTATGAACATTGATTGAAATGACTTTAAACTGATGCAGCCTTGCTTAGTAAGTGTTATATAGGAAGTGAATAAATATAAGTTTGGAGACTGAATTTAAGGAATAAGCCAGAAACACTTAATGAGCAATATATGCGCAATGGTTTTATCAGGAGATGCAAAATTTAAATACTAAATAGCTAAAACAAGTAGCATCCTATTTTTATTGTTTTTTAAAAGATATAATTTACATCTCATCTTTGCAGAATATTACACATTGAGGAAATTAGGGCTTCATACATTGAAAGTCTGTCCTTTGGAAAAAGGTGTGTTATTTTAAAAGGAATTCTTACTTCAGTACTCTAAAGCAGGGGTGTCAAACTTGATTTCTTCAAGGGCCGGATCAGCGTTGTAGTTCTTCATGGGAGGAGGGCGGAGACTGACAGACGCTTCCTGAAGCACCCTGTCGGCCAAAACGGAGCATGGGGCCATGCCCGGGCCCCACAGCCTGTTTTTGGCCTGGATGGCCTGTAGCACTTTGCCGGCCAACACAGGACACGGGGCTGTGCATGGCCCCTGATGACCCACCTAATGGCCCATTTTCAGCATCCATGGCCTCCTGTAGCACTCTGCCAACCAAAAATGGGCCATGGAGGGCCTCAAATATCCCTCGTGCAACCCGTTTTCAGCCTCCTTAGCCTCCTGCAGCATGCCAACCAAAAATGGGCCATGGGGGATGGGGCCGTGTGAGGCTCCCCTGTGCCCCGCTTTGGCCAGTAGAGACACCGTGAGCCAGTCCTTTTATATTTCCAGGCCAGTCCAGTGGGCCAGATCTAAGCACACCATGGGCTGGATCCAGCCCGCAGGCCTTGAGTTTGACACCCCTGCTCTAAAGCCTTGAATACCCTTGAATACTTGGTAGTGCTGTGTCTCAGAGAATTGTCAGACATTTGAGAATTGGAGAGTAATACATTCAAAAACTAACTTTCTTCCCTGGCTGGAGACTGCTGGAACTCCTGGTGATATGATTTAATACACAATATGATAATTCATGTGACATTGGCTGAAAGTCTGTGTAAGGATATAATTATTTTTCCTCTCCCCTTTTTCTCATAAAAGTGATTTTGAAAGCTCAAATTTTATACTGTATGTTATATAAAATACATGCAATTTATATTTACTCTGAGGTTCTGTGAAGCATACCAGTGAGGTGTTAATGTTCTGAGTTTTTAGCAAGTGTAGCATAGATTCAGTGCAGTTTGGCAGCACACAGTGTACTGAAGTTCTTAGCAGGTTTTTTTTTAATAAATGTTTTCCTGCTGCAGGTATTTATTTATTTACGAATGTTTGCAACTGACAGTGGATTTGAAATATTGCCATGCAATCGATATTCATCAGAGCAAAATGGAGCCAAAATAGTTGCAACAAAAGAATGGTAAGTATTGAAAAAAAATGTTGCTAAGTCAGATTTTTGAAGTGATAAAATTGTGTGAGGGAGATCATTTAAAATATGATAAATAAAATAAAAACAACATTTTTGGTGCCATGGATGCCTTTCTAAAATGCCCTTTCTGAACTTTTATCTGTTTTTCATTATTTTTGTTTTTCCAGTCTGCTGCTGCTTTAGCATTATTTTATTTCAGTTGAAAGGATTTCCTCCTAGATTGATCGTCAGATCTTCACCCACCTTCAAAGTCAGGCAGTGCCAAAATTAAACTGAACAAAAAAGTAAATAAAATCTGTGTTGAACCACTTGTAACCTCTGCAACTTGAATTACTTTGAATTTAGTGAATTCAAGAACTAATTACTACTAGCAATTAGACTTTTTTTTTAATGTTTCATTAAGAAAGCCAACATTCTACAAAAAAAGTCTGGTTGGGGGACAGAATTTATCCCTTTTTAAACTTTTCTATTATGGAAATAAAATTATACAAAATAATTTATTTCTTTGTTTACTAGGAAACGAAATGACAAGATAGAGTTATTAGTAGGTTGTATTGCCGAACTCTCTGAACTAGAGGAGAATATGCTGCTCAGACATGGAGAAAATGACTTCAGTGTCATGTATTCAACACGGAAAAACTGTGCTCAACTGTGGCTTGGTCCAGCTGCTTTCATTAATCATGGTAAGCAGACATTTTTTAAAAAATAAGTTGAATTTGCAAATCCTTCTTAATGTATTTTTATTTATACCCTAATTAATCAGAATTATCTAAAATAATAATCCTATTTGAAATGGGGTTAGAATTAATTACTAAATATTTTGAATTTTGTTATTGTGCCTCTTTTAGTTAAGTTGTGCAATAGATTATAAATCTTACTATATAAAACCTTACTTTAGGTATCTGTAATTATTCATGTTTCAGGTCTTATCAACAGTTAATTGATTTTATCTTTTGGACCTTTTTCAGATTGCAGACCCAACTGTAAGGTAGGTGTGCAGTGTTTTAAATAATCAGATTTTAAAAATGAAATTACATTTAAAAAAAAAAGTTTTTTAAAAAATTAAAATACACTTTAATCATTCATCCTCTACAGTTTGTTTCAACCGGCCGGGATACAGCATGCGTGAAAGCTTTGCGAGATATTGAACCTGGGGAGGAAATTTCTTGCTATTATGGAGATGGCTTTTTCGGAGAAAATAATGAATTTTGTGAATGCTACACATGTGAAAGGTAAAATGGAATGTACAGTTTGTAATCTTAAAGCAACATGTAGCACCCCCTCCTCCAGTTAGCATTGATTTATATTATTAATTATATTTAGTAAGTACCCAATTCCATTAAGCCTGAAAGTTTACATCAAAGTTCAGTAAAAATGTAAGAAAAGCCATTTAAAATGTGAAAGAATAGGTCTATAACTTTAAAGATCATACAGAATCAGTCGAAACCAAAGGGATTTTGGAATAAAATAAACCTTAAGTCTCACATCAAATTGGTGGAAGACTTCTCCTAGCACTTCCTTATAAATGTTAAACAACATGGGGAAGAGCACTGGAATGATTAAGAGATGAAGTGTTCCCTCCTTGACTCCCACTGGAACTGCTCACTTAGGTAGGATTCTGCAATGGTTGTAAACACAAGAACCAATTGTAAAGTTATTTCTTCCAGCACCATATTAACTTCAGATGGTCACTAAGCACTAAGTCATTAAGTGAAAGTTACATGTAATGTATAATATGCTGGAAAAAACCAAAAGCTTTTAACAGCACCATTGAGCAAGAAACTGCTTAACTCAACATCAAAAGATTTTAGACAATCTAGGAAAAGTCTCAAGAAACACAATAGGTTTTTAACTCATATAATTTGCATCTACATAACCAATTTGTCTTACCATCCCTTTCCTCACCTCATCACAGTTTAAATCCAATATCAGTCTAACTACTTTATGCATGTGATTATGAATCACAACTCAACTAAAGGTTATGCCTTTTGATAAAATTAGTTGAAAAAACTGCTAGACTCCTGATTTTTTTATATTGTGTTTTGGTGCAGGTATGGACCATCCAAAGCCAGCTGGTTACATGCATATAACACTTTGTACACAGAATATCTTACATCTCTCAACTTTTTCTTGCTTGAGCATATTTCAAAATGGAGAGTGTTAGAAATGCTTTAATTTTTTCCCCTGTTTTGTTCAATTTTGCACTTAAGTTATTTCTGGCATGCAGATAGAATATTTTATTTAATAATTTAAATATTTAATATTTAATATTTTAAGGTTAGATGGTTTACCAAAATGTAACTAGCTCCAATTATTCTTTTTCTGGGTAAATAAATATTGTTTGACATATAAAGAAATACATGAACATTTAAATTTACTTTTAATTTTAAACTTCATATCAATTTCTATATATAGCTTAAAGTTCCATTTCTATATACAGCTTGAAGGTCTGGAAGGGGACCAATAGGCTCAGACTCAACCCTGACAAGACCGAGTGGCTGTGGGTATTGCCCCCCCCCATGGTCCAGTTGA
>JANHGC010002475.1:60728-74764 GCA_027560395.1 Boaedon fuliginosus | reverse complement strand
GATATGCCAAGTACTTTTACATTTTTAAACAGCATTATACTGATAATATATTAAAAATACGAAATTAAACCAAAACATATTAAGTCAGGGACTGAATAAGTGACCTCCCATTCACTTCTATAATAATGAGGTCAACAGCTAATGGCTTAAAAATATTTTTTTACATATTTTTACTACATTTTTTCATACAATAAAAATATACAAAGAAAGAAAGATGAAAAAGAAAGGAATGGAAAAAATTACTTTGATGCCTTCTACCCTCTTATCAAGTAATTATCATCTTAATTTTCCCCCCATACTTTTTAATTTTTCAAAAAAAAAAGCTGTCATTTTTTTTCCTAATCAGACTGGTCACCTTTGCCATTGTTGCAAGTTCAGTTAATTTTACAATCTGTTCTTCTACTGAAGGTATTTCATTACTTTTCCAATTTTGGCATACAATAATCTTGCAACAGTTACCATACAATATTAATTTCCCATCTTTGTTTTCTAATACCACATTCACAAAGTCCAATAGGCATAATTTTGATTTCATTGTGGTAAAATGGGAGTTCTGAAGGCTATATATTTCTGGAAAATTGCCCCATTAAAGATGCAGTGCTGGTAAAGTCTGTACTGGGTATTTATATTCAGTGCATTATTTTAAATACCCCGAATTACAAAAGTTGCTTAGGGAATAAATTTATTTATTTATTTATTATATTTTTATGCCACCCAACTCCCAAAGGACTCTGGGAGGCTTCCAACATAGATAGCAATAGCACTGAGATATACTGCTTATCAGAGGTTTACAGCACTCCCCAAGCAGTTACAGAGTCAGCTTATTGCCCCCACCTATCTGGGTCCTCATTTAACCAACCTTAAAAAGGATGGAAGGCTGAGTCAACCTTGAGCCTGGGGATTCGATCTGACAACCTGCTGAACAAGTCGTCAGAGACTGCAGTGCTGCATTTAATCACTGCGCTCTTCAGAAGTTTTTCCTTGTTAACATTTATTATAACTTTTAAACCCATTATTAATCAAGTTATTTTAATAGCATCCTTTATTTGTTATGCAGGATGTAGCCCTGCAGTAAGCAAAAACATTATTTCTACACATTTTGATATCAATATGAAGGCAGAATGAACTTTTTAAACATTTATTTTCTTTAATCCTACAGCTACCCGCAAATCTTCAATTGGTGTAAAAAAGAACAGCAAGAACAGGACATTAACCAGGCAGTCGATTTCAAGAATTCCAACTTCATCAAATTCTACCTCATCCAGACTAACTCATTTAAATAATTCCAGGGTACCAAAGAGACTGAAAAAGCCTGCAAAGCCTTTACTTTCAAAGATAAAATTGCGAAATCAGTGCAAAAGGCCAGAACAAAAAAATGCATCTAGGAAACTCGAAATGGGAAATTTGGTTCTTAAAGAACCCAAAATAGTTCTGTATAAAAATTTGCCCATTAAAAAAGACAAAGAAACAGAGGGACCAGTGAGAGTTGCAATGTCTAGTGGCTGCTTAACGAGGCATGCGGCGCGAGAATATAAATTAAATTCAGTGAAAGGTGCTCATGAACCTGGGGAAATATCACCCTGTACATACATAACACGGAGGTCAATGAGAACACGAACGAATCTGAAAGAGACCTCTGATTTAAAGCTTGAACCAAATATGCTAAACAGCTATAAAAACAGTTTGACAGGCATGGGAGCCAATAGCTTGGAACAACAGTCTCATGTGATTCTGGAGAGTGAGCAGTCTGTTATGGCAACACAGAAGGCAGAGGCGAGGTGTCAGAAGAGTGAAAGAGTTGTGGCCAAAAAGAAATCTCGACAAGGGAGACTGGTGAAGCCATCGGCAAAGATGGAGGAAACGGATTGTGCGCATTCATTGACTGGCAAAGATAAATTGCCAGATTTGATCAGTTCACATTCTGACCTAGGAGAGATAAACAGTGTAATGGATTCGGCCATCGGGTATAAAGACTGTATTCCTGCATCTGGTGGCTGTTCCATTGTAACTTCTGACACTTTCAAAGTCAAAGAGCGCTTTAGAACTGCAAAAAGTAAAAAGAAAAGGCGAATCACAAGGTATGATGCACAACTCATTCTTGAAAACAGCTCTGGGATTCCCAAACTTACTCTGCGAAGGCGGCATGATAGCAACAGCAAGACTAATGACCAAGAAAATGATGGAATGAATTCTTCAAAAATAAGCATCAAATTAAGTAAAGACCATGAGAAAGATAATAATTTATATGTAGCAAAGCTTAATAATGGGTTTAACTCAGGATCAAGTAGTAGTTCAACAAAATTAAAAATACAACTAAAACGAGAAGAAGAAAACAGGGGAACGTACTCGGATGACCTTCATGAGAACGGAGTGTGTTGCAGTGATCCTCTTTCGCTACTAGAGTCACGGATGGAAGTGGACGATTATAGTCAATATGAAGAAGAAACTATTGATGATTCTTCATCTGCAGAAGAGGAGGAGGAGGAGGAGGAGGAGGAATATGAGGATGATTTTGAGGATGATTTTATTCCTCTGCCTCCAGCTAAGCGTTTAAGGCTTATAGTTGGAAAGGATTCAATAGACATTGACATTTCTTCCAGGAGAAGAGAAGATCAGTCTTTAAGGCTCAATGCATAAGCTTACAGGTCTTAAACTGAAGATGTCCATTTTTTAAAAAACAAAAACAAAATTCCAGACAATTATTCTTCAACTGATGAACTTTCTCAAAATGTTAGTGGAAGCACTTCTTTATTGTTTGTTCACTTATATCAACATAATATTGTAGAAAGTGTACAGCATATTGACTCCTTAAGTCAAGTTGTGCAGATTTTTATTGTACTTTTTAATAGCCTTCTTACGTGCAATTCTGAGTTAGAGAAAAATGCTCTATTGTAAAATAAAGGCTCAAGCATAATTACAAAAATGCCATCAGATTTTTCCATGAAGGATAATTAAATCACAATAATGTGGCTAAACAATTTTTAATCTGTCAAGAGCGTTATTTTGCTCTTACATCTGACTAAATAATCTAAAAGAAATCATAGTAGCGGCCTATTAAGGTTTCCTAGTATGTTAATATCACCAGCAATGAAATACAGCTTTTCCGTTTAATTGCTAGATGTTTTCCCCTCTGAAGTTTGTCAGTTTTAACACTGTATGCTGTCCCAGACGTACTGTTTGTGGCCTTTGTTATAGTAGCAAACCGTTGGTTTGAAGTCAAATTGATTTCTTAAAAAAAAAAGGTGTTGACAGTTTGCTGACTTTTAGTACATTATATGTACAAGAGTAGCAGTATGCAGAATACAAGTTTGGATGGTGTATTTATTTCTTGTTATGTAAATTAAAACACCTTGTATTTAACACTTTTTCAATACTTTTAGATAAAATTGTTCTTTGCAAGAATGATTGGTGCTTATTTTTTCAAGAACTTGCTGTGAAACAATGTGATTACAACAGGCAACATTTATCCAATTAATTGCAGCCATTCTAATTGGATCCTCATAGTTTTCTGTTGCACTTGTAAAAAAAATGCTACGAGGAATTTAAAGAAACCTATTCACTTTAACTTATGATAGTTTTATGAAATTTAAAAGAAAATCCTAAGTCACAGCTTTTGTTCTGTGGTAATCTATAAAATGTTTGTCTTTTGAGATCCAGTGTAAAAAGACTGAAAAAGAAAATGTACATGTTGTAAATATTTGTGTGTTGTGAAAATTTTTGTCATAAAAATTGATAACTTACCAGAAGGGTTTTTAAGTTTAAAAATACATTAATGCCAATAAATAGGAAATTATAAACATAGTTTTAAGCTCTGACCAGTGGACTTTTTTTTTGTTCTTGGGCTTGTTTAGCTCATATCCTGAGATTTTAAGTATTTGTATAGTTTTTTTTAAAGAACTTTCTTCTTTTTTAGAGCTAGAGTGAAAAGTAAAATAATCAAAGCTGTAAAATTAACAATTTATTTGATCTTAACCTCATTATTTTTAATAGGCACGTAATCAGGGCTATTTGTCATTGTCGTTCTGTGTGTAGAATTTTGCACAGAATCATCAGGTAGGCTACCAAAATAAACAGAACATTCATCTCCCTCTTTCTAAATTTCCAAACCACTTTGACTTACTGGGTATATATTTATAAGCAATTTTTCAAATCTTATCAATTTGGGAGTGACACAAGTAACACAAATTGGTCTCTTTGTTGAATAGGGAAGTTCTTGTGCAATGGAAAATTATTCCTGTTAAGCCTTCTGTAACCACATGCAATTACTGAGTTTCTAAGGATAGTTACCTTCTCTTCCAGTTGTACTACTTTTCCTCTACGGTTGTAATTCTCATTATTACCAGTTGTTTTTAGACCTACCAATATCATTACTTGCCAGAAAAAAAAAATCTAGCATGGGCCAAAAAAATAAATAAATCATATATATATATATCATTCATATATTGTTTGGGGTGGAATTTGGGTATAGTAAAAACAGTTTTTAATTTCTGAGTAAATCTTTTTGTTAACCATAACATTTGTAACTACACCATCATTGTGCTGCTGCTGCCAAGAAGAATCTACAGTAACATGTATGCCAGTGGTATATGGTATGATATAAGGCTCATTACGTTACTCCGGCACAACCTTCCATAATGTGCTGTCTTCCCATTTAAGATGGGTGTACAAATCCCCAGGATGTCTAGCCATGTAATCACCAGCTGGAGGACAACTAGTTGAGTACTGATGCCAGACACTGCACTGCTATGGTTCAAGAATTGCATTACTGTACTTCATGCATTGCTCTGGTTGCATTAAGGATATGCCTGCTTGGCACCAGATGGCAGAGTGATTTTTGGAGACAAAGATACAAGTGCACATCTTAAAGAATCTGTTCAAGTTACGTTGGCAGAGCTATTGGAAATAATTTATCTCTAGAGAAGTTTCATCTGAGAGCATCTTATTCTCTCATGGTACAGGTGGTCCTTGCCCAATGATGGTCCTGTGCCACCAATTACAGTGTCACAACATCCCACAGGTACACAATTACCCTTCGCAATCTTCATTGCCAGCATCCCAGAAATGAAACCAATTGGCAAGTCAGCAGGAGATTGTACATGGTGACCTCATGATGTCATCATTAACGATGGTGCAGGATTTACTTAACAGCAAGTGCCATCACTAAGTCGCACATTCACATGACATTTTCACATGACATCCTGCTTTACAACTACTTTACTTAGCAATGTTAAATTCCAATCTCGATTGCCACCATTAACAGGAGGACCTGTACAAACAGCATGGCAAATGACCATTTCTAAATAAATTTCTGAATAAATAATGGTCAGTTTGTACTACTTAAAAGTTCTGTACATATTCGTAACCGGCTAAGGCAGAAAGTTTTGCTACTTACTGTTTAGAGAAAAAGTTATTCTAGTATGATGGAGACCTGATGCTAGTTAAGTTACAAGAGCATGGATTTTATGCAAAACCTAAGAACTCATAATAGCAAGCTCTTGAGATTTGCACTGAACAGTGGAATTTTCACACATGAATTAGTGACACATCTAGCCCTAAATTGCTACAGTTTTTATACAAGCTGTGTTTTGTGACCTCATGACCGCCTGTTCAAGTCACTGCAGTTTTCTTGGCAAGATTTTTAGGTTTGCCCTTTCCTCCTTCCTAGGGCTGAGTGGGAGTTAATGGTTTGCTCAAGGTCCCCCAATTGGCTTGATATCTAAGGCAGGACTAGAACTTACTAGCTCCTGGTATCTAGCCTGATGCGTAAAACACTACATCAAACAATCTCAAAATTTGTATGCTGCTGTTTCAGTCAGGAATGTGGAACTGAAATTATTTTCTCGCATTTTTTCCATCCTTACTGCAACTTACACTATTTATCCCAAGGATATTTGATTATAACTATCTTCAATATTCATGGTGGTGATGGTGAAATACTTTCCTTCAGCTTTTGTGGGAAGCTCTAGTCCTTGCTCAGTATATAAAATATTTAACAAAAGAGTGAATATAAACATCAGTATTCCATGCCCAAACTGATTTGAAATACATGGAACAAATGGAGGGTGGGGGAATTCAGAATTTAAATTTATTTAAATATTGAGCTGGCTGAGGAAAAGCATCTGACCTGTTTAATGCACTATATGATTATTTTTACACTATATGAACATGCTTATCTTTGTGAACATTCCTTTTTCTTTTAACGTGAAGTGTATCTTTGTTACTGAAATGTGTTGCTGACTCATTGTTTTTGGCATAAAACTCTGTAGAATGTTGTGAAAACAATCCAGTCATATGTGGTATTGTTGGTGAAATAATAATCTTCTTTCTTATCAATCTGAAATAGCCTGAATGCCAGTTAAAAGCTGACCAGTATTAGTAAATAGTATTTATTATTTGGAGCCTGGTGATAACGCACTATAGAATCCATGACATGAATCAAAATGGAGGCATACTGTAAATACTCTCATTTTCTTTTGTTTCCCATAAATCATTTCTTTTTAAAATCTGGAACAGTACACCTGTATAAAAAAGCAAACCCCTCAAAAAAATTTAAAATGGAAATGCCACAACTTTAATTTTCAAAAAGTCTTTTTCCAATATGGCTTAAATTTCAGTGTACAATGGAGCAGTCCAAATCAATTGTGACAAATGAAGAGTTATTACATGCAGGAATCTCAAGGCTTGTATAGAATCACTTGCTCTTGCATGTAAGGTTGAAATACTATACTTGGTTAGTACTTGGATGAGATCAGCAGGAAATTTGAGAGCTATAGACAACAACAAAACCCAAAATTAACTATTCCGTTAAGAAAATTGTAGCTGTCTGGCCTATATAAGCATATTGATGTGACATATTAATGGTTTGAAAGTTACAAAATATTATGGTTTGATGCTATTTTTAGAGTTAATGCTATATAATACATTTGGAGTTCACAATTTGAGCCACTTAAATAATATTGTAGCATTTATATAGCAATTTCTTCATGTGTTCAGGGTTCATTTTCTTGGAATACTTGTGGTAATATTAGTTGTTGTTGTTGTTATTATTATTATTATTATTATTTATGTGTTGTGTTCTGTGTGTCCTACCAGTATGTCTACCCAATTAGCCAGATCCATCTCAAGAATTTCATCCTGACCTGGGATCTTTATCATGGAAAGGTAAAAGTTTGAGATCTACCCTGAGTTATAGTCATGGTAATTAAGATGCTGGAGTGGTCGATTGAAACCCAAGGTGGATTCTACCGGTTTGGCCCAATTCAGGCGAACCATTTATTCCCTTCTGGCCGGATCAGGCAAACCAGTTCTTCCGGTTAGGAGCTGGGTCCACCCGCCCACTCCTGTCCTATTCAGAGCTTTATTCAAGCCTTTTTTGAACCCCAGCTGATTGGCGCTGCAATGCAATTGCCCTCAATCAGCTGTTTTGACTGCCGCCCATCAGCTGCATGTAAGTGGAACACGCGCGCAGCGAACCGGTTGTTAGACTGGTAGAATCCCACCCCTGCCCAAATCCTACAAAGAATGAGTTCAAAGATGTGATATGTTTACCCTGGAGGTTTTGTGGACTATGTTTATATGCCATGTACGAGATGATGAAGATGTTAGCTCTGCAAGGTAGTCCAGACCAGAGAAACAAACCCGGAGTGCTAATTCTATATCCTTATTGTAAGGTTACATAACAATCTGAAATATTTCTCCCTTCCCTTTTCTTTTACTGTCATTAAGACTGGGGGGGAGGGCTGCTTCTGAAATTTTTCCTACATCATTCTTTCTGTGAGCTGAGATATCTTTTATATGCCAATTGCCAGTTTGCAGATTTCCTTCTGTCTCCTCCAAGATCTACATACCATTACAGAAGCTGCTTATGGTATTCTCCTGAAGCTTTAGTTATGAAAGTGCCAGGTGGAAAATTGTGACTCAATGTAGGAAAATCAATTAATAGAAATTTATCTATTGGATGACAGCAAACTGCATGAGATGTCACAGCTAAACATATTCTTTACATTCCTTCATAAACTTGTGGCAGACATAATTATAATAGCATTAATATTAAGAGCATACTATTATGGATTATAAAACAGTGAAAGAATAAGTCATTTGCCAACCATATCAAAAGTCCTGTAGCATGATTGTGGCTTGGTCATTTGACCCTAAAGTATTTTGTGAACACCCCTGAAAAGCTTTCTAGAAAAAGTAAATACAATCTACACTAAATCTCGCAAATCATTGAAATTATAATGGTTTCATTATTTCAGAATTAAAAATTAACAGTTGTAAAACTTTTAAAAAGGACGTAGAAACAACATTAAACATATGAATAACATAGGAAAAACTGCATTTCTGTGAAGTAGATGCACAAGGACCATTGGTCACAGGCCTCTCCCTATCTTTTTGCTAAATTCGTCAAATATTATCCCAGAAATCAACAATTCATTGCAAAGATTTATAAACAGTAATGAACTGCAGATAGAAAGCATTAATATGCACAAACAGTAACATAGGGATAAATATTAGATAATATGTCCAAATAGCCTGTGGTGGGGAGGTGAGATTTAAAAAAAATCTATTTTAAAAAGCTAAGAATGTGATTTGCTCAAGGAGTGGAGAAATTTGCCCTATATTTCCAGCAGCTTTCCACCAGTCAGCTCTAATTTGGATTTATTTACAAAATACAGCTTTGGATTTATTTACAAAAATCAGCCTGAGCCTTTGAGGTTGTCCTTTGTTTTAAAGGTAAATAGGTAAATAGAAATGCAAGGCAATTAAAAGCAGCACTCTTACACCCAAGAATAAATCTGTGTCAGAGAGTGCCATATTCAGATTTCATTTGTAATAATAAAATAAATGAAATAAAAACAGGATTAAGAAATTGATAATGTATTGGTTTTGATCCCCTGTAGATGGTGCTAATACTCCAGCTGTAACCTAATTTCTCAACCTTGCTTACAAATGACCTTTTTTTTAAATTCATTGATTAAAAGGCCAAGTTAGCTGTGCTTAATTTCTGTCTCTCAGTAGAACCTGGCAAAGTTCAAATTTGATTAGATGGGGAGAGATAATCTAAGTTCTCCTGAAAATATCTACAAGTCACAACCTCTAGAAGCATGCTAAAAATGAAAAAAATATTCTTTATTTTTACATGAAATATTTTAGACTTTGAAATGGATTTGAAGGATATTTTTAAATATTTATATACCGCCTTCTAGGACAATTGTATTTGCATGAAAAACAGATTTGAGAGAAAACTCATTCACGGCTTTTCAAGGCATGAATGATCTCCTTCCTCTGCCCTGGATCTCCATAACACATCACACGCTTAAACTTCTGGTAGTTTATAAATAGAAAAGCATCTTTTTCTTGTGATGGGAGGTGATTTCAGAGGAAATGTGAATGGGGAATTTGAGTAAAATTGAAGAGAAAAGAAGTATCACAGGACTCAGATCCTACTTCTAGTAGTTTGAGTATGTCATTCTACATTACCTGAATTCTGCATATGTTGTGAAATAATTTCACTTCATTTCTGTTAAGTATTCATTTTGAATGAGTATCTTGTCCATGACTTCCCCAGCATCCTGTTGCCAAGGGAGTCAATTGTGAGTAAACAAGGTATTTGAGCATGTTGGTACCTCCAGATCTTTTAGACCACTACTGCTAACATTCTCGGCCATTGGCATAAATTAAAGCAACCACGCTTGTTTCCATCAGCTGGATTGCTTCAAAACTGATCCATTTAACTAACACAATAGTAGAAAGGTTTCCTAAGAGGGGAAATGCAATGGAGCAGGTAGGAGAAAATTGAGATGGAACCCAGGAAAGGGGAGCTGTAAGTTCCTTAGAGTTACCAGCTGCTACTGCCAATGTCTAAAATTGGCTGAGTAAGAATGAACAATGAAAGCTCAGACAAGATATAACAGAGGCAAGCGATGAATGGCCCCTTACATACACATGGATCCGCCTAATAATAATAAATATCATAGATTTATCCTGTTTCTCTCCTAGGAATCAGGTTTACAATCCAAAATGATTCCTGAACTTATTATTACTTCTGAAGTTAGAACGATTTACTTTAGCCAGCTGTTTTAATATTTTTTTTACTGAAGACTACAACAAACTAATACAAACCAAATTCAAAAAAAGAAAAATAAAGTGCAAACAAAATAAAAAAGGAAAGAAATAAGAAATAAGAGTATGGAAGGTGATCTATGTATATGATATTTTGTTAAAAAAAAAAAAAAGGAAAGAATAAGAAAGAAAAAAATGTAAATAAGTGACTTCCAATCTTTATCATAACACAAATAAACATGTTAGGCAGCTCTTCACCACCCCATAAAGTTACGAACAGCTATCTCTTCTTTGCATAACTCATAAACAAAATCTTTAAGTCATACTGTCGGACTGCATTCCGTCACATCAGGAAGTGGGCTGTTGGAGAGGGAGGTGGGGCCTGGATGAGTGACGTCACGGGGGTGTGTGTATTGCTTTGTTATTGGTGGAGGGGAGTTTAAAACACAAGCGGCAAATGTTAGCCTCAGACCTTGTTTTTGTTTCTATCTATGCTTGTTAAAACCCACGGCTTGTGCACCGAATAAACCACAGTTCTTGAGAGAAGGCTCGTCTCTGTTTGACTGGGTTCTGGCTGACAGGCAACGTTGAGCTTAGCACATACTTTCCCATCTTCTGTATCCCATCTCATAGGCTTCTTATAATCAAGCATCTTTTGTAACTCCAATAAAAAGACATTATCCAGATCATTCTCTTGGTTTATCTTTTTATCATTTTCATTTCCCCTTTAATTCTTAAAACTTCAGCCAGTTTGTTTTGTATATCTAATAAAGGTCCTTATCCCGTTCATTCTCTTGGCCTGTCACTTGTATTTCCATTTTGAAAAACTTTTCAATCTTGCAATCCACTCTTTTTTAATTTCTGATTCCACTATATCTGCATCAAGCAATATATGTTTCACATCTGTTATTCCTTTATGGATATTCATTAAACATAGTCTATCTATAGAAGCAGACTTCGTTACTGACATTGTTAGTATTTTGGGTACTAATTTCTGGACCTATTCTTCGATGATCTCCTTCAATAAGTCAAATTTTACAGTGTTTTTTGTTTTGTAAATTCCAATTCTAATTAAAACCAAAGGCACTCTTTTATTTTTGCCTAAAATCTTTGGTCCCTTCTAGTGTCCCATATAAATAACAAGGACTCTGTTATGACCTACAGTAGGCAATGTAATTCTGGTTCCCATGAAAAGCAGTTAGTTCCAAAATCCAAAACACTAAAACTTTCAATATTCCAAATTTGGACCTTTAATTTGTTTATAATTTTTTTTAACTTTTTGCCATTTATTTCAAATCCTTTTCATATACTTAATTTTTCTTTTATTTAGAAATGAAGCCAATTGTCCAAGTGACTTCTCAAATTTGCCATGCCAAAGATCTTAATCATTTTAAAGATAGTTAGATAATCAAATTCCAGAAGTGATTAGAAGCAAGGCTAGATTACTTAGTGTCCTTTAAAAGGCTCTACCCTGGTTGTGAGTTGTGAGCACCCTCCCATCTTCTCCTTGATGGACAGGTTCCAACTAACTGGTTTATTCACTATTTCTTCTGTCTTTGCCACCAGTTGTCATCTCTACCCTCCATGGATATGGATTTAGCTTTGCTATTCTTCCACTGGAAATCCTTGAGTTCTTTTGTGAAGACAAATTACTTTTTTCATTACTGTGCATGTTGTGGTAATAATTGAATAAACTGTTTTGAATGTACTTTATATAGGGCAGATCTTGAAAAGAATTAAGAAAGATTACCTATGTCAAAATATGGTAGCTCGTGTATTGGAGGAGAGGAATCTAATGGTAGCAACACAAATGCTAATGGGGATAGGAAACATGTGAATCCCTTCCCTTCTCTTCCTTCCTTCCTTCCTTCCTTCCTTCCTTCCTTCCTTCCTTCCTTCCTTCTTTCCTTCCTTCCTCTCTACCAATTGCTAATTTAGTAAAATTATTTTTAATGTTGGGAAGTGAGTACAGAGGTTGCTTTATCGGGGAAATTTATAAGGTCTATTCCACTCTGATATTCTTTAGGTGATACATGTGTATGCTTTTGTTCTGCCAAAGCCGATTAATATAAAGCAATGAAGAGCTATGATTGGATTTTAAAATTTGGAAAAACAAAAGCATTTGGATCATACAGAATGAAGCTGAAGTCTTTCTTCTCCATGTTTCCTTATTAATGTTGATTTATTATGTGCCATAAAGATGTCGACTCTAAACAACCATAGATATACAGGTAGTCCTAACTTACAACCACAATTGAGCCCAAAATTTCCATTGGTAAGTGAAAGATTTATTAAGAAAGTTTTGTCCCATTTTATGATCTTTCTCCCAATATTTGTTAAGTGAATCATTGCAGTTGTTAAGTTAGTAACATCATTGTTAAGTGAATTTGGCTTCACCATTGACTTTGCTTGTCAGAAGGTTGCAAAAAGGAGATCACATGACCCCAGGAAGCTGCAACCATCATAAACATGAGTCAGTTACCAAGCGTCTCTGAATTTTGATCATGTGATCATGGGGATGATGCAACAGTTTTGTGAAAAACTCACAAGTCACTTTTTTCAGTGCCATTGTAACTTTGTATTTTTTATTTTATGAATTTCCAAACATCCTCACTGGCTCATTCTTTCCACAGCATAAAAGTAGAATTTCCTCCATGTGTTATAAAATAATCCCCCATGAAGTAAGCAGTATACATCCAAAAGACTTCATGTTATCATTTTCAGAACAGTTTCCCTATTTGTACACAGTGCTATTAGCATTTGAATTTCATTTTCTCCGCCTGCTTTAACGAAATCTATTTAAAAGGTCTCTTGCTTTCCTTAATTGCATTTGTAGTAGGACCATGCATTCATATAATTCTGATATCTTCTTGATAACTAGTTCCAATTGCTGTGTTTCTGTCATTTGTTAAGTTATAGCTGAACAAATATTTAGCAATATCCTTTCCAAATAATATTACCATTTCATTCTGCCATTGGAACTCCTGTTCTGGATATCATAGGCCATCTTCATTATAAACTGGGAAGGAGAATAACTTAGACTTTTTCTTCTTGAGTTTCTCACTAAAAGAGAGTATGTTGAGTTGCGTGGGCTGAATTTTTTCAGATCGCAGGTGACTTATCCAACACTTCTTCCTTCAACCACATTTAGGACAATGGACAGGAAGGTACTTGGAATCTTTCTTCGCAAAGCTCAGGAATAATCAAGAACAAAGAGTGAACTTCATACTAGGGCTTAATTCAAGGAGCGAATAAGTGATCTATTTGATTAGCCAGCCATATTGAATTTATTTGGAATATTTATGACTTATCCTTTTCCTAAACTTTTCTCCAATGAACAAATTCATTTTCATACTTGAAATTTAATTTTATTAATTTTAGAAGGAAAATTCTCATCAAATCCTTTTCCAAAAGCAAGCCTTCGTGATTACATAACTACCTCTTGTGGTTTTGAATAGGCACAAGTTTTGTTAAGACTGGTACAGAGTGAGGAGGTTCAAGAGGACTTTCTATTTCCTTAGAGCTGATTGAAGTGAGAAATTTGAGTAAAAGGATTTGAGTAGGAGAATTTCCCGTCTGGTTCAGGTTCTCTTAAAATAAGGGTTCAATATTCTTTCATTACAGTTGTAATTATATAGCTATCACTATATAACTCAGCTAATCTGTGATTTGATTTTAATAACAATTCAGTATAATAGTTTTGGAAATGCTAACGTTAACCCATTGTGAAACTATCTCTTGGTCTGGTCTAATCCAAGTTGATATATAAAGATAAAAGTGAATTGTTTCTTTTAATACTCTATAGTGTGCATTTTATTCTAATATTATTATACTCTGCAAACATGTCAGTGCAATAATTCTGTTTACTAATTTCCATGTATCTCCTTTCCTTTTGCAATAAATAGCAGGTATATATTCAATTTTCACAGAGATATCATGATTGACAGGATCCTTTTTGGAACATGTGAAAGAGC
>JANHGC010002475.1:3580-27367 GCA_027560395.1 Boaedon fuliginosus | reverse complement strand
GATCTGTTATGGTGAACTGGTAGTTCCAGCTTTCAATTGCCCCCCCCCCCCATGCCCCTGCGCTATTCTGTCCTTTATTCCCCTGTTTGAAGCCCAGCTGATTGGCATGGCAGTGTGCAATACCGCTCCTCAGCTGTTTTTCCTTACCGCAGCTGCAGGAAAAGGTAAGTTTTCGTTCTGTTTTCCACCCCAGCACATGCACAGTGTGTGTTTGGCACGCGAAGGACGCGATCACCGAACCAGTTGTTAAACCAGTAGAATCCCACCCCTGATTGTACTATATAGTTCATCATGGGCTACTCTCAAGTCAGATACATCTCTGAATATCTCTCTGAATTTTTAAGAACTTTTCAAGTTTATACTATAGGTAATTCCCGCTTAACAACTGGTCAAATTAACAACTCCAGAAAGGGTGCTTTTACATCTTATAAAGCACTCCTGCAAGTACCCCTAAGGTCATATGTTTGGCAATATGTTTGCGCCTATGACAGGTGCACTCCACAATCATATGATAACCATATGCAATCTTCACCAACTTCCCCAGAAAGTCAATGAAGAAGCTGGTAGGGAAGCTGCAAATTACTGCCCCCTGCTGAGATAATTCTTCCTGTTTCTGGGATTGACTGAATGAGCTCCCTGCCAAAAGATTTCAGCTCACCTGCTGAAATCCAAGCAGGCACTGCACTGAAATTTTCATCTCCCTTCATCTCTCCATCTGGGCAGGCAGAGAAAAAGGATTTTGTCTCCATCTGTTTGCATAATGAGCCATACTTAACAACTGCTACCTGGAAGTTCAATCATTGACTGAAGCAGTCACATTATGTCTTGCTTAACAACTGATTTGCTCAACAACTGAGTTCTGGTCCCCACTGGTTGTTAAGCACAGATTACCAGTATTAAAAGTTCTGCCATTGTTGAAGACATTGAGGAATCTGGTAAGGAGGAAATATTTCTACAACAATGACCCAAGAGGTTATGGGTTGTCTGATATATTCTTATATAAGTATAGTTTAGGATTTTTAACTATGTTGTAAAAATAGAACAGGACCTTCTGTCCTACTCCCATTATTTCTGAAGCACCCAGCACAAACAACAGTCAAGCTGCTTGACATTTTCTTGTATTTTGAAGAGGATACAGGTAGTCCTCATTTACTGATTATCTAACTTAGTAACCATTTGATGTTACAACAGTGTATATAAAAAAGCTCTGTGACCACTCCTCAAATTTATGATTAATTCCGAGTCCTGCAGTCACATGATCACCATTTTTAACCTTGTTCTTAATTGTGGTTTCTAACTGCTTTTAGTCAAATGTTTATCTTGTAAACCATCCAGAGTCACTTAAGCTGAAATATGTGTAGAAATTTAATAAATTAAAATAAATAAAATCAAATTTACATGTCCAACCAGCTTGCGACAAGCAGACTTAATGGAAAATATGAAAGTAAAATCATAAGTGGTGATTCACTTAATCACCAAATGGAAAATGTTGCCTGTCTCTTGCAGCTACCGGTACATAGTTTTCTGTACATAGTTTTCTGCTTAGCCAACTGAGACGATCTCAGTTGTCGTCACTAAGGAAGGACTACCTATACATTTTTCTCTCAAGTCAAATTTCTTCAGTGCTGTCTAATTTGAAATTATTCAAGTAAGAGCACAATAGAGTGTCCAATTCAACATGAAATAAATTGTTTAATTTTCTTTCCATTTGACAACTACAGGCAGGGCTTTTCTTATTGGAGAAAGCCAACTGGTTTTGGGATTCCAACTAGCTGCTTTCCCTTTCTTCCTTAGAAAAACCGCAGTTGTACGTCCTAGTTTCTGCAGTATCTGCTGGGTTTAATTTTTAAACATTGCTGAAGTTGCAAAAGAAAAGTACTCTGTACAAAGAAAGGCTTCTCACTTCTGCTTTTCAAAAAAAACCCCAACCTTTGGAATACTATCTGTGAAAGGTGTTTTCTGTTGTGAAAGTCTGGAAAGAAAAAATAATGCTACCTGGGGGGCAAACATAGATGTTATTGATAATCATCTATGGGGCCATTAGTGCTATTAAGTTAGGTGTGGAATAGTCTATTCAGTGGCTTTTTTACGTGGCAAAGATTGTACTCGAGAGCTAGGCAGGGCCAGAATAGAGTAGACAGAGCCAGATAGATACTAGGATGTGTTTCCTATACATCAGGGGTGTCAAATTCGCAGTGTCACATGACGTATTGGGACTTTCCCCCCCTTCGCTAAACCGAGCAGGGGCAGGGGCAGCATGTGAAGCATCCAGCCCATGGGTTGCGAGTTTGACACCCCTGCTCTACTTGATCGTAAATTTATCAAGGCGAAATGAAAGAAAATGAATAGCGGAATTTTTCCTGTGTCAGATGCTAAATTTGAACTTTAAAAATTGTGATATGATTGCTACAGATTATCCCTATCCCAAGCACTGCTCTTATGCAGAACTGCTTGTTTTCTGGACAATCCTAGATTTTAGTTGCTTGCCATTTTGATTCCCAGAACAGTTCTGAGCCAGATGTTGATCCAGAAATCTACACTATGGCACTGCATTTTGAAATGGCTATAGTCCAGGGCTGTCAAACTCCAGGCCCATGGCCGGATGCATCACACGCTGGTCATGCCCCGCCCAGTTTAGCAAAGGGGAAAATAGTCCCAATATGTCACCTGACACTGCCGTGACGCTGCGAGTTTAACACCCCTGCTCTAGTCTGAGAGGGAAATGGGGGAGAAAGGATTAAAAAAAGCAAGGGTTGGAGATGACTTACGACTGGTCACTTAGTAACCATTCAGATATATGACAG
The DNA here is from genome assembly GCA_027560395.1 of Boaedon fuliginosus. Classification (NCBI taxonomy): domain Eukaryota; kingdom Metazoa; phylum Chordata; class Lepidosauria; order Squamata; family Lamprophiidae; genus Boaedon; species Boaedon fuliginosus. Next base: position 24,563 of record JANHGC010002475.1, on the reverse strand, counting down.
ACTTTTTTGTGGGTACTTACTAGCTGGATTTGAAGTTTCATTTACCGCTTTCTCCCCACTGCCGTGTGCTTGGCAGCTGGCCTGCACTTATGGCTGTTTGCAGGATCTCAGTGTTACCATAACTGCATTTCATGGTGGTCTTGCTGAAAACCATCATTTACTTCTTGTTTTCAGCAAAACTGGCCCATATGGAACCATTAGTTTAACGACTGCTGCGTTCAGTTAAAGACCATGACAGTCGCTTTACGACCACCACAAAAGTTGTAAATTCAGTTCACCAGCATGGGTGATTTGATTTACAACCATCATGACATATGAGTACAATGGGTGGGCTCCATTATTGTCATATCTTGAGGACTACCTGAACTAAGAAATGGGAAGATAAATCGTGAACCTACTCAGTTCTTTAATTGTAAAATCTATTTTTAATAGTCCATACAACAGAATACATTATTGTGCTGATGCCATTATGGTACTATTAATGTCTTTCTAACATGTACAGTTGAATAACGGGACCAGAGTAAATATAGTATATAATTAAATGTACATGTTCATATAAAAATGGTTTTCTTAGAATATAATTATTATGAGACCAAATCAATTATGTGCAATTATAATCAAATATATTTTTTAAATTTATTTACTAAATGAGGCCAATGATTTTATTTAACATTCTAAAAAGATGCCACAAGTATAATAGCAAAATGTTTTGGGTATGACGAAGTATAAATGTCTGTCATGGACATAAACCTAGTAACAAAACGGGAATTCTCCCCTTTGTGTATGTCTGCACTGATCTGTCCATAGCGAAAGAAAAGTGAAAGAGACAAATTGAATACAAGGAAGAAATATGATTTAGGGTTCAAAATATAAGCCACTGCTCCAAAAGTCTTCATGCAGAAAGTTAAATGAATCTAGGCATAGCAAATTTGGATTTGAATCCAAAGTATAAATCTATTTTTCACACACGTTCAGAATCATATAGTCCAAATCTTACTTGATGCTGACACTCTCCTGTACTAAATAAAAAAATGATTTCGTTTTGTAGAGGAGGCCTCAGCAACATGCTATTCCAGTGCTCTTTGCCTGACACTATAGAGACTGTTGCAGATGAACCACGCACTGTTCTTCTTCGTTTATATGGTGCAATTCTGCAAATGGTGAGTATTGTTAGAACAATGGGCAAAATGATTTCATATTGTATGTATAAGGAATATACATTTCAACTGTTCCACCTATGTTGGTTTATTTATTGCATAAAAATATATGGTTTTTAATGTAAATCTCAAGTGTATTTGAAATACAAAATACCTATTAGCTTTTGTCAACAATACACGTAGAACTCTTGTCTTAAGCACTTCTTATTATTGACTCATCATTATGCAGATCTGAACTGAGAAACAACATTGGTTATTTTGTTCACCCCCTGGCTCTGAACTGAATCATTAGCCTTGAGTAGTAGTGACGTACACATCTTTTTCCAAAACGACTCTTGCAGGAAACTCATACCAAGCCTTTATTGTTGCTTAAGCGACATTACATTTGATATAAGTTTCTCCTTTCCCATGTTTCTACTTGCAGGTCTTAATATTAATTCCTTTTAATGTTATATCCATCATATAGTGATATGGATTAGTCTAGAAATAATAAAAGGATGCAGATTCTGTATAACGCACAGGAGATGGCCTCCTCATTCTCTTCATTGAAAGAATTGGCTTTTGGAATAATAAGGGTTCTTTTTCTTTACTGTTCCTTGATTTGCTTGTCAGCCACTAAGTATGCTTTCAAGCATTGGGCAAATAATAATAAAAATACAATTATATTTCTCATGCTAAGAATTTCGTACCAGCTAAAAGTAATTTTAAAATTTTTAAAAAGAACCAAACATGTAAATAGCTTGAATATATAAATATGTTAATAAACATATTAAGAGATTAAATTTTGATTTAAATACTTAATAAATATCGGATTTTTTTAAAAATGCCTGGCACTGAAAAGGTAACAGGATTGGTGCTAGTCCCTGCCCCTCCCCCCAATGGAAATGCTGTTAGTTGTTTCTACTTTACCTCAGGTGATTATGGCATCTGGAAAAGATTCTGAAGGTACCATCAAGTAAATTCAGCAGCAGGTGTTACACCAGGCAGTTGGAGCGTATATTCTTTACATTTTTAACTAGAAGTAGGAATGAACAGGAGCTAGTACAATTATTTATCAGTAACACATTTCCACTTAGTAACCAAACAGCTACAAGTTGAATTGGCTGCAGTTTCCAGGTAGTTTTCATAGGTGTAATTGGTTTTGGACTAGGATTGGGGTGACCAGATTCAAATCCACCCCCACTTATGAAAGCTCACTGAGCAATTTTGAGACAGCTGTTCTCTGTAACTCCCATATATTTCACAGGCTTGCTTTTGGGGAAGAATTGAAGAAGGGAGATCTTTTTACATCACTTTGATCTTCTAGGGAAAATACAAGATACAAGTTTGACAAATTATGTACAGTGTACAGTTTATGCAGTACAGATAGTCCTCAAATTACGACAATTGAGCCCAAACCTCTATTGTTAAGCGAGGCAGTTAAGCAAATTTTGCCTCATTTTACAACATTTTTGCTATAGTTATTAAGCAAATGATTGCAGTTGTTAGTTAATCATGCAGTCATTAAGTGAATCTGGCTTTTCCCATTGATTTTGCTTGTGAAAAGCTGGCTGGGAAGGTTACAAAAATTGATCACATGTCCCTGGGACAGTGCAACTGTTATGCCGTAAATATATGCCAGTTGCCAAGACCCCAAATTTGGATCACATAACACCGGGGATACGGCATTGGTCATAACTTTGACGGTCACTAAACAAATAGTCGTAAGACAAGGACTACCTGTAGTTGATCGCAGCAATTATCAGAATATGAATAGCAATGACTTAATTTATCTATACCAAGTTTAGATTCTGATTCTTACAGCCCTCATAGGAGTTCAGTTCATTGAGGCTCCCTAGGGTGAATCTGGAGTACCCTGAGATTGCTAAAATCTGCTTATGTTCTTAAGGCTCCCTTATTGAACCCATGAAATTCAATCTTGTGTAGACATTGCACCAACAATGGGTGCAAGTCTTGCTGCATTTTTCTGTAAAAGTGGTGCTACATTACAGAATTTACGTAAGATGTTCTGGTTATTTACTTAGCGTAAATCCCAATGAAGCCAACGATTTGTTCCCAAGTAGTGCTTTTAAGTGAGATACCTAGAATTGATCTAGTGGGAAAAAGAGGCAGAAATGTCAGAAATAACCATTTTCTGCTCATTGAAGTATTTATTACCAGTTTTGACATTTCTAATACTATGAGATTAGGTTTAAAATTGGCCCGAAGCCAATTTCTTGTTAATTATTGCTTGTTAATTATTTTTATGTAGAAATTGTTGCAACCATAAATTTCCAGTTGTTTAACTAACAGAAAATTCTATAAGGTTAACATTATTACTGTTGTAATACAGTAATAATGTTAACAGTATTGAGTACTGAGTATTACTGTTGTTTACTTTCTAAACATGCATATTCATAGTCTAGAATAGTTCAGCAAGACGATAATAATGCCTAAAGTATCTAGGCCTTTTGGATAGGTTTACAGATTAGATAACCTGACATTGATTGAAATAATAGTTCTTGTATCATCCCAAGACTGTAAAGATGTGTTCCATCACAACATTGTTTAGTAGTGACAGAAGATGTAGAAATTTTGTTTAAAACTTGATAAATTACTGTAGTATAGCTTTCCTTTCATTAAGAATCCTTAGTGCAAACTTTTGATGTGGTTCTTAAAAGAGTACTCAGGATAGTACTGTATTCAATTTCTTATAACTAAAATACTCTGAACTACAAATATATTGAAGTTCAATATTTAAACACCATTTATAGTGAGAGTAATCCTGAGCATAATTTATTATAACGATATGTTTTGAAGCTTGGATTATGTACTGCAAACTAAATGTAACAGCTGAGACCTTGCAAGGCAATAACCAAAAAAATAGATCTTTGCTTTTGCTGATTTATTGCTGTGACCTAAAATAGAACTAGAATTCAAAATAACTATTAAGTATTTTACATTAATTTACCAAAAAAAAAATTTAGCTCATAGTGCTATTATTATTCAGTGTATAAGATTACATATTTTTAAAAAGTTGTCTGCAGAGTAAATAGAAATTAGTGTCTGGTTATGATATGCTCATTTTCATTTGAAAATATAGCGGAGTTTTCAGAAGTTTAATATGTACTAGCATGCATTTTGACATAAATATTGTAACTATAGTACTCTGAATATTTAGTTTTACGGAATCATAAATTGGATTGGATTGTGCTTAAGCTTCCCTCAAAATAACTATTTTTATAATATATTTTCTGCCTTTTTATGAAGAAAATAATTCAGAATCTTTGGATTCAGTCCTAGTTTGGCTGCTCATTTGAGTATTATCCTAATTTTTTTTCACTTGGTATTTAAGATTTTTGAAGATATCTAACTTCCTTTATTTCCATAGTGGCAGTGAAATGACTGTTTTTGTTGGTGCAGTTCACTAAGGTTTAAGTAAGCAGAGACAGTCCTAAGGTAAAACTTTCAGATTATATTGAGGGTCTCACTATAAACATTTGTCTCTTTCTAAACTATTTTTAATGCATAAGCAAACTGATTTTTTTTCTAGTGTCACACTTTGCTCTCAAAAATCAATAAAATAATAAAGAAAAATCTGAAGCTGATGGTAATCTTACAGTGCATATTCACAACTTTTTCATTTAGATTCTTAACTAATTTTTATGGATAAAGACTGCAGAGTTAAGAATGGCACCTTGAATGAATTTCTAACTTTTTAGAAATTTAAAGCTTATATTATAGCTGCATTCAGAAAGCAATTGTCCCCATTTTCAGATTCATATCAATCTTCAGGACCAAACTTTAACTCTTCAGCTCTTTTATTCCAAATTTGAAAACTGCTAATTGGAGGATACCTTACCAGTCCTTCATATTCCAACTGAAATGACTATTTTTTTAAAAAGTGCCCTGCTATTTATGTCCCAACACAGTCCAGTTTGCTTATCGTAAATACTGGAAGACACAAATGTCAGTGCATACGTACTGTTCGATTATATTGCTTTAAGTTGGCTACAAGAAAATGCAGAAAAGACTTGGGATATTCCTCAGCCAACTTTTATTTTGTGCCACTGTGCTGTGTAATATGAGGCTAGGAAGTAAGTTGTAAAAATTTTGTCAGCTTGTCTGAGATTAATAGAAAGAACAATATTATTGGTTGGTGTATACATCTAAAAGGCAGTTATTAAAGCAATTGAAATAAATAGAATTACTCCTTACTACTGCAAAAATGTACAAATTGTGTTATTGTGTATTATTTACTTGTGGCAGAAATCCCATTTTAGCCAAATAAAGAGAATACTGGGGGGTGGGAGAGAGGAAATGGCTCATGCCCTATTTTAGCAGCCAAATATTAGAATTCTGTTGTTATTACTAGCCTGTCTTCAGTTTTAATAAAATAGAAATCATTTAAGACTACCTAATGTTCACTAATAGATTGACTGCAATTGTTTGGTATTACATACCTACTTCCTACTTTTTATTTGTTTGTAACTTAGTAAATATGTGGAATACTGTAAGTGTAATGCTCCTTCACTGTTGAAATTTTTGCTTTGAATACCTGGTAGCAAAGAATAACTACAAATGGCCATTTATTGGCATATAGAATTCCTGATAAGGGGACACTTGTTTTGTTGGGTGGCGTAAAGGGTCATCTGAGGGTAATGTACCATTTTAGTTGTATGTGCATGTGTTCTCTGCTGCAGGCTTGTCCATGCGATCGTGCCTAGAGCACTCTGGTTTCCAGGTGACAGACACGATTCACGGTATAGTATGAGATCTCTGAAGTTGGAGCATTCTCTGCTGGTTTCATTTCCTTTGGGCTCAGAGTATGAGGCTATGATGAAAAAGCTTACTTTCTATAGATATGTTTGTAATATCTGCACAGTTAAATGGAAACTGTAAATGGATTGCACCATTCCGTCGTTTTGCTCCCTTGAAAGAATGGTAACTTTATCAGAAGTAAAAAGGATTAGGGATGTTCTTGGGATTTAAAAAAGACCTGTATTACTAATAAGTCCCAACATCACAAATTCCCCATGTGCAATTTATATCAAGACGACAAAATAAGATATTAACTATGAGATATAAAAATTCACTTTAATATTCAATGCGGCTCTACCCATATCCTGTGCCGTTTCTTGCTCTACAAGATAAATATGCTGACCAATAATTAATTAAATTAAATAATTAAGTATTTTAATGCCGCCCATCTGATTTCTTAGTGAACACAAAATGTTATTTTTAATAAAGAAGTGAGCATTTTCTCTCTATGTATGCTTATAATTCTAGAGATTGGTGTAGGTACTCGCAACAAAATGGCTGCCATGAAGGATCTGATGCCATATAATACTTATTTACCAATAAGTGATAGCTCCCAGACATCTCTCTACAAAGCTTTCTATCCCAGTTCTTTTACAGGGACAAATGGTTGAATTTCTGAGGAAGGTACTGGATTACAAGTGTTATCTATATTCATTTTCTAAGAAGAGTTTGATTTTTTTACAGTAATTAAACATTACAATTAAAAAGATAAAAACTGATACAAACTAAAAAAATGTGCAGAAAAGAAAAAAATAGAAAAATAAGAATATTCTTTAAAAAAGAAAAGAAATATGTAAAGAAATGACTTTACCCTTCTCTTAAAATACAACAAATGACCTCTTATTCCAGTATCTCATCTCTTACCTATAAAGAAATCCTTAAAACCTCATCATTCAGTCCTGGTCAGTAAGAATCCATTAAGGGTTACCGGAGATGTGAACATACCTATTTTAAGCTTGATCAAATAAACTAATATTATATTCCTTCTTTTTTTAACAATCTTAATCTTTAATACCTTCAAAAGATGTCCTAGAATTGATTTGTTTCATTTTTTTTCTTTCTTTACATAAAACTCTTCAAAGTTTGTATGTCCAATATAACATCATCTTCCATATCATTCTTGTATTCTGTCATGTTTAAATGCCCTTTCAGAGTAATCTTAGTCTTGTCTAGTGAAACCTGTTCCTATTCCATAACATCTTTTGTCTATAATGGCAAACACTCTTAAAATCCACTCTGTGTCCAATGTTCCCAAACATTCTTCAGTGCATCCAGCGTTCAAGTATTTTGGCCATTTTGTATAAGTAAATCAAATTAAATTTTCTCTTTTAATTGTAATCTTTAGTACCTTCTGTTCCCTTTAGTTTGTACCCGTCTAATTGCAATCCTATCTTTTTTTAAGAATTCAAAAGAATAGCATTTTCTCATGGAAAGGATTCTTAAATTAATTTTAAAATGTTATTTCAAATCCATCTGGACCCTTAAGTCTGAAACTTTCTGAAATCAGACTTCTAATCACCCATTTGCTGTTTATTCCAAAAGTTTTAAGTCCTTAAACTTATTTCTTTAATGATTGAAGGAAACTCATCGGATGTTACAAAAGTTGTCAAACCAAAGGTTTCTAATACATGTAATCATCGACTTACAATCATTCATTTAGTGACCATTCAGATCACTAAATGACACTGAAAAAGTGACTTATAACTGGTACACTTTTACAATCATCACATCCTCACAATCACATGATCAACATTCAGTTGCTTGACATATTTACGAGGGTTGCTACACATTAGGGTCATGTGATCGCCATTTGCAGCCTTCCCAGCTAGCTTCCAACAAAGTCAATAGAGGAAGATGGATTACTTAATGACACATGATTCATTTAACTGCAGTGATTTGCTTAACAGCCGTGGCAAAAAAAGTCATAAAATCAGGCATGACTCACTTAACAACTGCTTTGTTTACCAACAAAAATTTGTTTTCTATGGTGGTTGTACATCAAGGACTACCTGTAGCTTATGGTAGTTAGCAAGCAATATATTCAGTTTTGCAAGTTCACATGTAAATTGGTTGACTTCATGAAAATCTATTGAGCAGCTCATATTCCCAAGCAGAAAGCATAGATTCCTAAATATATGGTGATACTACATAGGTAATTACACATTTCTGGCCTTTGCACTAGTACATCAGACCATTAGAAACATCTTGCAACAGTGTTTTTTTCATAAAATATGCAATGATGTTTTAAAAAATCCTTGGAAGTTGAGAAAATAGGCTGGTTTTATGCACACAATATGTAAATACAACGTGACTCTGGTGGTCTGAATATTTTTGTTTCAGGAATTCCTGAAGCAATTCTTCAACAAATCAATTTTATATTAACCCAGACTATCAATATAATATAGGCATATGACTGCTGTAACGTAAAGTGATATAGGGCTGATCTACTTAATGGTTTTTCACTCTTCAAATGTAAGAAGCAATTTTGAAACACCTTAATTCTAGATTAAAGTTTTAGAAGCAAGTTCCGTTGATTTTGGAATGTCTGTATTAGGCATTATTTGTAGTTGACACTATACAAGACTATTGTACAATTCTCTTTAAAACTCAGTCATGTTAACTAGGTTCATTATGTGCTTATTTATTTGAAAGTGGCAAGTGCAAAAATACTAGCCAATTTCCATATTTGCATCATTTAAGTAGAGGTGATCTTTGACTTACAACCATTTGTTTAGAGGCAAATGTTACAATTACACCAAAAAAGTGACTTATGACCAGTCCTCATATTTTCGACTGTTGCAGCTTCCCCAAATTCAGGTGCTTAGCAACTGGAGCATATCTATGATATGATTGCAGCATCCCAGGGTTATGTGATCTTAAATTTGCTACCTTCCCAGCTGGCTTCTGACAACCAAAGTCAATAGGGGACCAGATTCAAATGATTCATTTAACAAATACAGTGATTTGCTTAACAATCATGGCAAAATAGATTGTAAAATTAACCACAACTCACTTAGCAATCTCCTTGCCTTGTAATGGAAATTATGGTCCCAATTGTCAAAGACTATCTCCAAGTTAAAATAAACACCTGTTAAAATTCTGAGGAAAGCCTCTCTAATCCAGTTTGCTTCTGATGGATTGTACTATCAAAAAGGAGCAATAAGCCAGAAATACCTCTGGTTAATATATAACTTTGATTGTTATTCAACAAGTAAAACAGTCAGTATTTGTCAGTTAGTGGCAGTGACATAATGTTTGCATAACATTTCTACTTAATATGCAGTTCTAAGCTTGCCCTTGTGAATATTCACAATAATCTCTACTTTAATTAAATATAATTTTATAGAGAAATGTATGAGTATCTGCTAATATAGTGTTTTAATGGAAATACTTTATTGTAGACAAAAGTTTTCATATTGAAGCAATTGAGCAATTTTGTAGCACAACTCTTGAATTGTTTATTTATTTGTTACTTGGTAGAAGTATGATACAAAATTAAAAACTATGCTCAGTTCCATTATCACCTTTAAATAATTTTGGTGAAAGACTTTCTTTAGGAGCCATTAAATGTAGTTTGGTTTTAAACGTATGTGTTATTAGAAGTACAACATTGGAAATTACATTAAAATGCCATATATGATATATTTAATGGAACTGGGAAATGGAACAGGCCTATGTGTTTCATAGCTTTGAAAGCCTTAATGGGTTACAAAGCTTGCATTTCTGCTGGAATTTAAAACTAGTTACAATGAAAGCATGTGCCATTGAACCAAACATTAATACAAAAACCAAAACATTAGAACATATTTAAATCAAGATGTTAAGAAGCACCCTGCTGTCCACCAACTCTGAAATCCCTTGATCTTTACTTTGATTTGCTTAATTTGCCTTGTAACGTGACTGGTGATCATATATAAAATGTATTAAAATATTGTTACTTTACAGTGTAAAAGACATCTGACAACAAATGGTTACTGGGATAAGTGAGTGCCTTCTTTACCTATACAACTAGATAATGCTTCAGCTACATTTTTTTTATCTAGTAGTTGCTCCTGTAATAATTGGTTTATACTGTGATGCTAGCTTTATATATGTTAGTAAGTAACCTAGATACTATATATTCCAAAATCAGATTATTCTTTTGTACCTGAAATATTTGGTGGACAAGGAGATGACTACTTATTATATGTAATGATCTTGTCTGTCTGTTACCCTAGGCAGATTTACACAGTGGGGTTCAATGGCACATCCTTTTTGAATAATTTGAAGTGATGCCTCATGTAAATGAGAGGAGTTCCATCAAAAACTCTGATATTTTGTAAGATAATTGTTGAATATACATTTTAAATATAGCTGGTCTTCCTGGCTCTCCTTATTGTGGCTACAGATTAACTTGATTCATATTAGTTTTCAGTGTCTCATTGGAAATGTTGGCTTTTCTCATTCATAGAGGTCCTGTAATAAAGGAGGATCTGGACAGGCTCAAAAAGAGAATGATTTACAAGTAAGTACTGTCTTTGCTGAATTTCCGTATCTGATTAGTACAGTACATCAGGGTAATTGCTTTCTGCCTGTCTTTTATCCACAATTGTTTGACTATGCCTTCTCTGTTGGAGGTGGGAAGATCTTTAAAAAGTACTTCTGTGAGAGTAACAGAGTTAAAGTAACTTCCTTTGCCATAGATTCATCTGTGGTACATTTCTCTTCAATAATTTGTCACAAAATCTGCTTTTAATTGATACAAACCTTAACCAAAATTATTCCCTTAAACCAGAAGATGTGACCCATCAGAGAAATGGTAACTCTGAAACCTCCATTCTTTATCTTTACTAGTAGCAACAGTAGCTAGGGCAGAAAAGGTGTTTTGGAGAAAAGAACAAACTATTAAGAATGATTCTGACATGTGATAGGAGTAATATATAAAGATGATGTCCTAGAATTAATATTGATATATTCAATATGCAGCAAATCACATGAAGCAAATAATGTAATATATACAGAATATATAGAGTCATATGTATAGGCCTGGGATTTTAACTTCACACATTAAATGACTTATTTGGAGAAAAGTGAAGCAGGGAGAGAACTGTAACCTTGAACTGTAATTCAAAAGTAACACCAGCCGGCTGTAGTCAATAAAAACCAGCTGTAGCAGCCATGGGGAAAACTACAGATGCTCATGTAAGCAAGTATATTGAGGTAAAATGCCTTCAGGCACTCTAAAGGCTTCCTTTATTCAGCAGTATTAAGAAAACTTTGACTCATGAAACACTTAGTAGCAAAAATAAGAGATGTGACTGTTCCAAACTAGTACTGAGCACCTGTTTGTATCCTATCAAGTATGAAAATAGAAGAGATCGTCTCCACTTCTTCAAGATAGTGTTTTCTCCAAATTCATGGGAAGCCTTAATTATGTAGAAGTATACAAATTTGCGTGCTAAAAGGAAATATTTAATTTATTTGTGCAATGTATACAATTGCCTATCTCACATTATGACTCTTAAAAACAAAAGCATAAATTACAAAATATATATCAAAATAATGATCCAAAATAGTCTTCATAACATAACACATTACTGAGGATTTAAAATGTGTTCCATTTTCAATCAATAAATCGGACAGATACACCTACAATATTGGTTAAACTCCTTGGCCCAAATGTCTGAAGGATTATCCAGGTTTTGAATGTCTTATGTAAGGACAAGAGGGCTGGAGAATACCTATGATCACCAGGAGGACATTGTTCCATAAGGCAAGTGCTACATCAGCAAAAAACACAACTTCCAAGTTTTCTGTTTGAAGGGACCTGTTAATTCTTGGTGGACAAGCAGAAACAGCTGGAGGTATAGGCACATCCTGGTTGTGCTGTGTATCTTGTATGCCTTGATAAGTGACACCCAGCACCTTGAATGGTATGGGTCAGCTCACTGGGAGCTACAGTGAGAAGGACCTCTTGGTCAGCAGGGGAAATTTGTGTATAAGATGAACCTGTTTAAAATCCCTTTTAGCCACAGTTCCCACTAGCAATTTGAGCAGGAGCTGTGAGTTCAGGAGGACTCTGAGATTGCTCATCAGTTTTGCCTAATGCTGCCAGATTGAGAGATAAAGATGGAAAGCCTCCAGAGCTGGGGGTCTCAACATGCTCATCAGTTTTACTAGGGTTGAACTGAAGCCTGTTCTTCAACTGGACCCCAACACTGGACATAACCTTAACAACATTACAGGTAATCCTCAATTAACAGTAACTGGGACTCAAATGTCTGTCACCAAGTGATATGGTCATACAGCTTGATGTCACATGACTGCTTCACTTAGTGATAGCAATCCTGGGAGTCCCTGTTGTTAACCAAATCCCACATGTCCTTAGGTGAGGACCCACTCTGATCCAAGCCATGTTTTTTCCCAGCCCAAGCCTTGTTAAGGGATTGCCTTCTCTTGAATTATCCCCACAGGCCTATCTCCTCAGTCCAGTGATGGCTTCTTGAAGACAATGTGGATAACTGCCTCTTTAAAGCAGATAACAACACACCCCAGCATTAGCCACTGAAGCCAACCATATGTCACCTTCCAGGAGGCCTTTTAACCAATCAGGAAGGGCAAAGATATAAAACACAGATCGCTTAACTTCTGTGGACCTGTCTAGTTAATCGGGACTGGTGTGACTTCCTAGATAAAACTTGAGGGAGTTTTCATTAGATATATCACATTTATCTTTAGTTGGCAGGTGAGCATACATGTCAAAAGTTGAATCCTGTGACAATTCTATTGAAAATTTAAGATAAACATTGTAACTATTCACTCAGCAATAGTTAGCTGTATAAAACAATTACTTTAGCATATATTACCAGATCCATTTATTTCGATGAAAGAATGCATAGTTTTTAAAAAATCAGAAAATTTTCTATCATAGTACTGTTTTCATGTCTGTTTTGTCTGATTTTGTTCCATTTGAAATACTGTTCTGTTTTCTTTCTTCGGTTACACAAAATTAGGGGTAGTAGTTTTAGTTTCTGAGTTTCTTTTCTAAATAATCTTGTTTTCCTACATTGTTGGATGTGTATGTGAATGGATTAGCTTGAGGAATACCTGCTTGTGCTCACTGGTACCTCCATTCTGAGACATACAATTAAGCATTTGCCTGTAGCATTATCTGAATGGACGTGTCTGAGCAGAACAAATCATAACTGTAAAACAAACCTTCACAAAAGGTTTCATGTAGAAGTACCTTGAATACATTGCATTTGGACCGTATGATAAATTACTTTGTCTTTATGGAGAAGAGCTAGTTGGCACAGCCCATATTAAGGCTCCATATTAGCTTGTTTGGTTGAATACATCCAGCAATAATGATAATTTCTAACAAATGCTAACTAAAATGGAAAGAATAACCTTGAAATATCTGTTTGAATTAGGCCAATAACTTTAAAGTTAAAAATTAACACAGTTCATCCAGCAGTCCCTAAAAAGTGTGCTTTAATCTCTTTCAAATAACTCTTTGAGTAAATCATTAGTACTTTAGACTTAGTTTTTTTAAACATGTGATTAATCATTAAGATAAAAGCAAATTAATTGAAAGGCGTGTGTGATGCTGAAGCATTTCTATTTACAATTAAATTTGAAAGGTAAAATATGAATGTTTTCATGTGCCTCAAATTAGCAAAGCATAAAGAGTATATATTTTTAGCATTATTGGAAATGCCAGCAAAAAATGATACTATTTTGTATATGTTTAATGAGCAATATTAAGTATGATTGTTTAAGGCTTTTGCTATTCAAGAAGTTGAGTGAATGTGTTCCTAAGAATTCACATACAATAGTCCTTGACCTACGACCATAATTGAGCCCAAAATTTCTATTTCTAAATGAGACAGTTGTTAAGTGAATTGTGCCCTATTTTATGATCTTTCTTGCCACAGTTATTAAGTGAATCACTATAGTTGATAAGTTAGCAACATGGTTGTAAAATGAATCTGGGCTCCCCATTGACTTTGCTTGTCAGAAGGTTGCAAAACATGATCCCAGGATACTGCAACTATCATAACTATCAGCCAATTGTAAATGCTTGAATTTTGATCACATGACTGGGGATGCTGCAATGATTGTAAGCATGAACAACAGTCATAAGTCATTCTTTTCAGTGCCCTTGTAACTTCGAATGGTCACTAAAGGAGTAGTTGTAAATCGAGACTACCTATATGCATATCTAGATATACTTGGTTCGGGGTTGTTTGTCTTCAATTTAAGGAGAAAAGTGGGCAGTGGGGCAAAAAGAAGTAGCTGTCTTTTCTACCAAAAGTTTCCTATCATTCTTAGAGAAATACCTTTTTAAATTGAAATACTTTAGTAAGTTTTCACATCCTGCCAGTTTTGGCCATGTTCCCTTTTTTAAAGAGTAGTCTTCTGCACACCACACATGAATGAGTGTTGTTCTTAATACAAAGAATGTCTTTGCCAGCAAATTGGAAAAGCCATCAGCATGGCTGGCCTGTTTAAAAAAATCAAGTTCCTTAACTGCCTGGCGTTATTTAGAACAGGAGGATTTTACTGTGAATAAATTATATTTGGAGTTCTTCCATTAGAAGATGCTAACATGTGACCTCTGTTAGGGATCTCTCTTTTTCCTTGAGTGCATTATAGGTGGATATACAAGCTAGCAAAAAGACTGAGCTTCATAATTCAGGACTAAATAGTGCATTGTTATCCTAATGCACATATTTATTCAATGCCTAGCAGAAAGTTGACTGCTCTCTCATGTCCCACTTCTAGAGAGAAAACAGTTTCTCACTAGAGTCCACATTGGTCTTGCTTTCCTTCAGCCCTCCTTGCATTCCAGTGTTCACAATGTTACATAGACTAATTTTCAAAACTGAAGCCTTCCATATGTTTTGGATTATAATTGCAATCATTCCCATTCTAGTTCAGGTTAATAGAAATTGTAATCCAAAAACATACAACTATCTGGTTAGCATAACTATATGAGATAGGTGCATTGTACCTCTTCTCTAAGGGAAGTTTTACATTCCCTACTTGTCCTATTTTGAAGAGGCTACTTTTTCTCATTTTCGTTGCACTTCATTTATAAAAAGCCAGTTTGTAAATGAACAACCAAAAATACTAATATGAAACTTGGTTAAGTACAATTAGATTATCCTTTGTCTATATTTACGATAATAAGCCACAAGAAATATCCCACTAATTTTAAGGGTCCATTAGTGTCTCCCTGAAAGTTTTGGAAGTTTACGCTAGACATAAATTATATTTATTTTGCAACATAATCCTGCAATTTACTGTAATTTGTATTTATTCTGCAGTATAAATGTTGAAGTTTTGATTTACATTGATTGTATTCATACAGCTTTAGTTTTCTCTTCTTTCGTAGGGTGCAGAAGCTGTTGTTCTGGAGAGTGTAATGTTTGCCATTCTTGCAGAGAGAGCTCTTGGACCAAAACTCTATGGAATCTTTCCACAAGGCCGTCTGGAGGAATTCATTCCTGTATGTACCAGATACAAGCTGTGTGGTGGTAGTTGAAACTGAATTTGACAATGTAGCACAAATAAAGACAAAAGTTACGTATTTGCCAAGGTGTAGTAATAGGTTTGTTTTATTGTTAGATTGGGCAATATATAGACAATGCAAACTTGATCTCAGGTTTTCTGTGTTAATTTTTTGCCACTTTCAGTTAATGAAACACATGATAGGGTATTCTGCCTTGTAGTAGCAGAACAGAGAATGCCACTGTTAAAGTAAATTATGGCACTGAAAAATAAAAATACGTCATTTGAGTTCCCTTATTTGTACATTTGTAACTCACCTGGTGGATTTATTTATTTCTCATCATTTATGTCCTTTTCACTATATATATTTCAGAGCAGAAAGTTGGATACCGAGGAGCTAAGCATGCCAGATATATCAGCAGAAATAGCTGAAAAAATGGCTAAATTTCACGGGATGAAAATGCCATTTAATAAAGAACCTAAGTGGCTCTTTGGAACCATGGAGAAGTAAGCAATATAAGTGTTGTCTTTTTATTTTAATGTGATAGTTAAGCATCTTAAAAGTAGAATTACTCTACATACAGAGTAATTAAGCTGGATCCAGGAAGGATATGCAGAATGGTTTTGCATAGAACAGATAGTTTCAGGTGCTCCAGTGCCAGAATTGAAGCATTTCTTGTCTAGATCCAGACAAAACAGCACTGAATTGTTTCAGTTTTGGATCAAAACCCAGTTGTTCCATGCAGAAGGGTTTGTAGGGAGTGTAAGGGTAGAAAAAAGCCAAAGACTTCAGCAGTAGATGAGGGAGGAAGGGAGAAGGCAGGACTTCAAGATAATGCATGAAAACAAGCCTAGTGGTGAAGGAGAAGGAAGGCCAGTAGGATATGCCACACTGGGATATGGTAGATCTGAGAAGATGCAACCCAGTAGGAAATATCACTGAGAGCTGTCAAAAAGATGGGAATGGAAGATGGGCAGAAGTCAGAACTCTGAAGAACAAAATTGTTTCTCCCATTTGATCAGAACACTTCGATAAAACATGTGGGACAGGGTGCCTTTGCTTTGGGTTGAAAATGAATAGCATTTTTCATTTTCTGAGAAAGTTTATCTAATTTGAAGCACACAAATGTCTTAAAAATGTTTAATTATACTTTTCTTTCAGAATATGATTGTGGGGAAAGAGTTATATGTTTGCCTAGAATACTAACTATACAATAAAATCTTCATACAGGTACTTGAACCAAGTCATGAGAATCAAGTTTACCAGAGAGTCACGTGTGAGAAAACTGAATAAGATTCTCAGCTACAACTTGCCTCAAGAAATGAAAAACTTAAGGTATCATTCTAATTCTTAATAGTTTATTAGTTCATAATTTTGCTGTGTAATTGATTTAATTACTATGTTGTAAAAGGTAAACTTTTTATGACTTACTTTTTAATGTCTCTATGTTTAGTACATCTATATCTAACTGTCTAAGAATATAGTTGCATTGTAGCTGTTTGTACCAGTGTTTTCTCATTGTCTAGACACTGCATTCCGCTATGGAATATTTTATTTTCATTTGTTGTAGAGACAGGGCTAGAAGATTACGATAGTCTTTCCTGTGGGAGGATGTATTCCAACACAAAATCTGGTCCTGCCTTCCTCTGAACATAAATGTGCTTGTTGGTTCCTTCAAGGGCTTCTTCAGTCTCAGCTAAACTCCTACTTTTCTTTTTATAGTACTCCACCTCAAGCAAGTGTGATTCTGAGGAAATAGACTATTGAATTCAAGAGTTGATTAAAAGGTGCTGCAGCAGGCATAATATCTACTTAATTCCTATGTATATTTTCCTTTTGTCACATGGCTATCTGTTAAGAGGCAGCTGGCTTCAGGTGATACTGATGAGTGGGGCATGGACACCTGCTCCAAAGGACAGCAATCACCAGTATCCTAACTTTCTCAAGTGTGCTTCCTTTGAACTCTCTTTGGATTATCATTCTAAAACTGGAGATAGGGCTCTCTTCTCCCATGGAAAGCACCATCAGAATCTTCTAAGACTACCTCTGGATCAGGGAGAGAGGGAAGAATCCTATACTGTAGAACGTCCTATCTGAGCTGTAGATCCACTGCATATCCAGTGTGCCGTTTCAGTGACATATCCCATTAATATGGAGAGAGCCAAGCAAGTATCCATGGCAGCCTATTAAAATAAATTGAAAGTAAATTCTCTCCTCTCCCCATTATACATTCACATGACATGATATGTCAGGAAACTGTGTTCAGCTGTGAATGTAGCTCTTTTGACCTCATTCCCTAAATGGTGCATCTACAAGTCATATTACAACATACTTCTTTTGCTTGTTCTAATTAGAAGAAGTCATTGGGCTAGTTGTGCATAATGCAGCTATCAGACCATGAAGCACGGGGGAGCGGGGGTGGCTTGCGGACAGCAGAGCTAGGATCATGTTTACAGCTAAATTATGGCAAGTGTTGTCCTAAGATTCTTTCAGAATATTAGTTCAAATGTTGGTTTGAAAAAAAAGAGGGAATAATTGACTCTCCAAAACCTCCAAATGGCTCTCATTTCCTTAAAAGTACTGTGCCATCATGGGAAGAGGGAGAATGAAGCCAGCAGGTTTTTAGGAATGCAGTAAGTCAAGCTGTTGTTTTGTACTTTGAGGAAACACAAGGTAGGAAGGAGATACCTTCATTCAAAAACAGTTTTCTTGATTAGGTTCGTATAGGAGAAGGCATAGATGGTAGAAACATATTCAAGAGATGAGATGAGATGTAGAAAGTACTGTTAGTCTTCCTGTATATATGTGCTTAAGTAAAAAAAAATGAATTTTTTTATCATTAGATCTTTACTTGAAGCTACTCCATCTCCAGTTGTGTTTTGTCATAATGACTGCCAAGAAGGTACAGTAACACTGTCTTTGCATTTTTTACAGTTGTGATTGTCTTAATAATTTAACAATTTATAGCAAAGCAAATGTTCATATCTAGACATCTGTTTAAATTTAGGGCATGTTCTATTTGGTGAACATGTTCTGTTTATCTGATGGAGGTAAACGGGTGGGATTCAAAAATTTTAGCAACCGGTTCTCTGCCCGGTTGCCGGGTGGGCATGGCCTAGTCGGCCTACTGCACCATGGGGGTGGGGGGCTTTTTTCCCCTCCCCTGGCTACAGAGGCGTTCCTCAAGCCTCCAGGAGGGTGAAAACAGCCTCCCCTAGGCTCCAGGGGCTTCCAGAGGCCGGAAACAGGCCCATTTCCAGAACTTCCAGGAAGCCCATTTTTTGCCCTCCCAGAGCCTGCACTTACGTGGGATCCAAAACAGGCTGTGTGGAGACTCCGGGGCGGAGAACTTCTGGTTCTCCCAAACCAGTCTGAACTGGATGAATCCCACCCCTAGAGGTAAATACAAAGAAATGTTCTTGCAGTATTGTATAAAAGGATTAGGAGTTTAAAATCAGGTCTATTTGTAAGATAGAAAGAAATCCATTCTTAGGATGAAAGTATAGAAACAAGCTTCCGTGTGTGAAAATAACGTGTTTTCCCGAAAATAAGACCCTGTCTTATATTTTTTTGCCACCAAAAAAGGCGCCAGGTCTTATTTCCGGGGGATGTCTTCCATTGACTAACCTATTAGTTAGGAGCACACATATATTGGGCACACCTGTAAAAATCAAGCTAGGTCTTACTTTCAGGGGAGGTCATATTTTCAGGGAAACAGGGTAACTTGGACTTCATTTTGATTAGAGTCATTAAGATTGCAGGATTGTTTAGTCCTCACTCCAGCAATGCCTTAATGCCTTCTTTTCTACCATCATTTAAATAGCACACACACTATTTACTAATGGCATTCTTATTCTTGAGATAGACTTGAGTGCACCTGCTCAATATATTTGCACAGGGCACGAGTCCTCTTTGCAGCAGTTAAGGGTGGGCAGAGAAAATGGGGAAACTCTGGTGATCACAAAACGACAGTGAAGAATTAGAATTGCTTTTAATGTATCTCTTCCTGCCATTTAATGCTATTTAGATTTTTATAGGCCATGTAAAGTAACCCTGCCCAAAGTGTCTGCCTCCCCTGCTTTGATGTGTTTCCCACCATGTCCATGTACACATTCTATAAAAATAGATTTCCCTAATGGAACATTTGGACTTCTGATGTTAAAGAATCAGGATAGTTGAGCTGTCATATAACCTGTGGAGTCATTTCCAATGCAATAATCTGAAATTTCCTCAGAAAGCTTGCACAAATCATTTTATACCTCTTGCTTCTCCATATCCCCAGGAAATATCTTGCTTCTTGATGGAAGAGAAGATTCTGAAAAACAAAAGCTGATGCTTATTGACTTTGAATACAGCAGTTACAATTATAGGTAAATGTTGGATCTCTCCTTGAATAAATAAAAATACAAGCTTAACAAATACCAGATTATTCCAGCGCCCACTTAGATCTGTTGTTAGGTCTGCCTGTTACTTGTCCAGTCAGCTAAACAATGTCGGCTGGCAGCTCCCCGAGCTAAGGCCTTCTCTGTGGCAGCGCCGGCCCACTGGAACCAACTACCCATGGAGATTAGAAACACCCCTACCTTGTTGGCCTTCCGCACAGCCACTAAGACCTGGCTTTGTCGGTGGGCCTGGAACTGAGGTACTCCCCCCCCCCCCCACCGGAAGAGTTTTTGGGCTATTGTATGACTGTGTTAGACAATTTTAATATATTGCATTGTTGTTATATTTTTAATATTGTTGTTAGCTGCCTCAAGTTCCCCTTAACCGGGGAAGAGAGGCGGGGTATAAATCTAATTAAATAAATAAATTAGTTGTATGAACTGCTTTTTGCATATGTAGTCTGTTTGTTGTTAATCCATCAGGATTACCAGTGTTTGCCTAAAAAAAGTTAGATACCTAATATAGTATCTGAATATAAGGTGTTTTGCAAAAGAAATTGGAGTAATGATTTTTTGCTATAACTAGCTTAATAAAATTTACATGTAAACTAAATCTATTTCAAAGCTTTGTAATAAATTTTAAGATAACGCTACTCTATAAGATAAATAGCAGATAACAGCAACTCTTTCTGTTCATCTTTCTCAATAATTATTTAGCCTGCTTAGTATTGATATAGTGTTCATGGTCAAATTGATACCTAAACTGACAGTTTGGAAATGTATTTGCATTGTTTAGAGAACAAGGTATAGCCTGAGATTTATAGGACATTAAACTAATTGATTGTTATATCAGCTGTGTTTCCTGAATTGTCTGATCATTTTGATTTTTGCTGTCAAATTACCTAAGTCTTTTTCCAGTGACTAAATGACACATATGTACAGGGGTGGGTTTCAAAAGTTCCAGCAACTGGTTCTCTGCCCGGTTGCTGGGTGGGCATGGCCATGGTGGGGAGAGGGCAAAAACTGCCTCCTCCGCCCCCCTCCGAGGCCGAAAATAGCCTTCCGCAACTTCTGGGAGGCCTGGTTTTCGGCTTCCCAAGGCTCCAGGGGAAGGCAAGAACAGCCCTCCCAGAGCTTCCATGCATGCC
>JANHGC010002471.1:86645-99975 GCA_027560395.1 Boaedon fuliginosus | reverse complement strand
CTCAACAACCTTCCCCAAAAAGGGAAGGTTGGAGACGGGACGAAAGTTGTTTAAAACGGCCGGGTCCAGGGAAGGCTGGCGGGTCAATCACTTATCAATCACTCTCTCTCAGCCCAACTTGATTGATTATTTGCATCTCACCTTTTTCCTCCTACTTTTCCCACAACAACCAGGGTTATTTTTGTGGGGAAAGTAGGAGGATAAAGGTGGGATACAAATAATCAACACATCAATAAATAAATATTGAGAAGGACACATACAGGGAATGGAAAGATACAGGTCATCAAGGGAGAATACATACAATACATGTAACTTGGAAATGTCAAGAAAACTAAATCTGAAAAAGATATAAGGATGAAAAGATCTAAAAGGCTGTTCTGACCTTTAACACCCCAAATGACTTAGAGCTGACTATATAAGGCAGAGATTTTCAAACTGTGTTCCACAGAACAACTCTATGAAATTACATGTGAGACTAAAGGCAAAACCAACCAATCGGTTTATCAAAAAAGAACCTCTACCTTCTTTGACTTTCCTTCGTTTTTTTAATATTCTCAAAGAACATTTTTATTATATGGCTATTTAGGAAAAAAAATGACTATTATTATTTTAAAACAAAACTGTACAGTTTAGACTAGGGGTGTCAAACTCAAGGCCTGGGGTCCGGATCCAGCCCATGGGGTGCTTAGATCTGGCCCATGCACCACCCTGGAAACAGCAACGGAATAGCCTGTGATGTCTCTGCCAGTGAAAAGGGAGCTCGGGGGATGTCTGTGGCCTCCCTGAGCTCTGTTTTTGCTGGCAGACGGTTGTAGGAAACCAGCCAAACATGGAGCCCGGGAGGGCTGAAATGGCTGAAAATACAGCCTCAGTGAGTGACATTGAACTGGCCACTCCCAACCTGGACACCCCTCCCTGGCTCCCCAAGGTCAAAAACCGCCTCGAGTTCCCCTTTGGGGTGAAGAGAGGCGGGGTATAAATTTAATAAATAATAATAATAATAAAAACAACCCTAATGCAACTCTCCATTAAATCAAGTTTGACACCCCTGGTTTAGACTATTACTTTCTAATGTTATTTCTATTATTTCATGTGTAAAATATGTTGAAAAAAACTCATAATATCTGCCTAGATTTGTTGATTGTTGGGTGGTATATAAAGTAAATAATATCCATAGTGAGATATGTGGTACCTGCTAGAACATTCAGATGTTTTTTTCCTTTTTGTTTCCTGTTCTTAAACTGGTTCAGAACCTGTTCCTCTTATGTTTTTGGAAAATATAATTGATGCCTAAAATTTTGTGGCCCTTCATCAGCATGTTCAACTGACAGCACTGGAGAGTTGAAATCAGTTTGCAGGATGTCTTGGGGTGCCATGCTGAGGTCTGGACTAAAACTAATTTATTTTAAATTAACTGAATTAAAACTAGGTAATGTAAATTACTTCCAATGTTTTTATTAATGTTCTTCTTTTGTCATTAAGATGAAACTTTCATGGAAATGATTTTGGGAGTGGCTAGCAAGGTGCTTTGAGGAAACGTCACATGTTGTTTAAAAGAAATGAATAGGTTGGAGAAACCACTAGTATTTCAGTTCTTTTGGAAAAGGAATCAGAGTATAAATATATTATTTTTTGTAAATAAATTTGTTGTCATGATAATAGATTTTATAATGCATTTTCTCTGTGATTCCTCATTTCAAATGTGCTTAAGTCCTATGCTGCTATGAAATTTCTGCAGGACACAACTTTGGAGGAGAGGTGAACTAGACCAAGAAATGTAGATCGTGTCTCTTCCGATTTCAAGTTGCAAAAACCAAATCACTATCCTTTGTTGAAATGGGCACCTGGAAATGAATTGCAAACCAGTATAATTCCTAGATGTAACATCCATCTACAAAAAAGGCTGTTTCTGCTTTATGAAGCAATTAAAGTTTCCAGATGAACTTTGCTATTCGGCACCAAAGTCAGTGCAACAATGTGCTTATTCTGGGATATTTAAGTTCTACTCACATCTGGATCTTGTTGACATGCCGGAGATGTACAAATCCTGTTTCTATTTTTTACTGTTTCCCTAAATATAAGACGCCTCTCTTAGGTTCCTTCTACTATACATACTTTATCAGCTTTTGTTTTCTTTTGAATTAGAGGACATTTTTAAAAGGGGTTTCAGAATCCCAACACACAAAAATAAGTTTGCTACAGAACCCCTGTTTCCCTTGCAACATTTTCCATTCTACAGCTCCCTTTCTCTTTGCAACTGAGGGTTGAATTGGTCAAGGCAATACTCATCCCTATATATTTATTTGGCCCAGGGGCTGCTGGTTGCTGATCTGTATCAAACACTGTTGAAAAATGATAGGACTTGCTAATGAATACAAGTGTGACTATACTAATGTCCAAGCTGCAGTTTAGCCTAATTTGCATCTCTCTGCTAAATGGTTTAATTAATTTTCCATTGTGCTTACAGACTAGTTTTAATTAGCAGTTAAATCCATTCAGTTAACAGGCAAAAAAAAAAAAAAAGTAAGGTGTTTACTTGCATGCAAATCACAAGAGCCCCTTCTCCAGGCTCCATTCAGACAAAAGTTCCAAACCATTGATTCTGGATTTCTGAAGCCCTTACTCAGAGAAAAAAGAAACAAAAACGAAACAAAATGTGAAGTGCCTCTTCATCTTTTTTTCCCCCACAACAACAACGAAGCACTGTTTTATGATTCATTAACTGGCACATCCCTTGTTTTTCATTACTTTTGCCTCTTTGAACTGAAAACAGGTTGTCAGACTGCACTGGTGGTTAGGAGTTCACATCATTACCCTGAACCAAGAAAGTCAGGCATGCCAGGTTGTACTGAAGTGGCGTCTTATGATGTTAATCTAACTATATGGTTATGTGAACCCAAAGGTGCTTTTTCAGGAGGCAACCGGACTTTCTAGTTTTTCTTTGAAGATGTTTCGCTTCTCATCCAGGAAGCTTCTTCACTCTGAATGGATTGTGGGGAAAGGAAGGATTTATATTTCTTGCAGATAGCTGGTCATTTGCAGTCTTTTAGAAAGTCATTGAGGCCACTTGGAGGTTTATATGTGTCCTCAGGGTAACCTGAGTAGTGCAATTGTGTGTGGAGCCTTCTTGGCTTGCAGGATGTTTTCTGCCCTGTGTCCCTTCACTGTTGAAGACAGGCGCTTGGGGATGAGTCTGTGTTGTCTGCATCTCAAACTGAAGCACAAATGGTTCCTGTAGTCCGCATTTTTTTTGGAAATCCGTTGATACTCCCACACCATTCAAAGGGTGTTCATCCCAAAGTGCATAGATAAATGTCTATGGAGATTCTCAATCATCCAGGTCATGGTTGTCCCAAAGGTGATTTTTCAGGAAGCAACTGGACTTTGTAGACGTTTCACTTCTCATCCTACTCAGACTATTAAGGTGACACAGATAAACCTCCAAGTAGCCTTAACAACTGTCTAAAAGAATGCAAATAACCAGTTGCCTGGAAGGAATATAAATCCTTCAATTCCCCACCATCCAGTCAAAGCTGAAGAAGCTTCTTGGATGTGAAGCAAAATGTCTTCAAAGAAAAACAAGAAAGTCCATTTGCCTCCTGAAAAAAGCACCTTTGGGACTAGCATGACCTGAATGACTGAGAATCTCCACAGACATGTAAAGTCATATGTGCACCACAACTAAAACTGGCTTAATTATTATTCTTATTCTTATGGATCTTCAGATCCATATTTCCGTGATGGAATCTAAAAATGTATTCTCACCTAAAAGACTTCCAGGGAAGAATCGTCAAACTGAAGACAGTGGGGTTGATGTGGCAGAATAGAGAGCTGATAGGTATACTGGCTCTTTTTAAGTCCTCTTAAGACAAGTTGAAAATCTGAGGTCGTTCAGGAATACTCCAGACAATTGCTTCTTATGAGTAGACTGCTCTAAAATGGGATTTAGAGTCTGGGAGATAAGGGAATAGCCATCTTACGCAAACCTCAATTGGCTCCTTTGAAAGGATACTGGCTTTGCATATTTCCTTTGGGAATCACTTTTAAAAATGACTTGCTTACTACTTTTCAGATATTAGGAATCTTTGGAGCAACAAGTTGAAAACACCAGGTAAATTTCCTTCAATCATCAGCAACAGAAGTTTTAAATATTAACAGGAGGGATTTTTTTCTAGGGATAAGCAGCCAAAAGGTGTTTACCGTAAAATGTTGATTTCGGAAAGTTACAGATGGACTCAGGGTCTAGACTTATACCTGTTGGGATGAATTGGAAATCCCTTCTTTATATATTTTTTCTTTTTCCTTATCATATTCTTTTTTTTATTTTATTTTCCAGTTTTCTGTTTTTATTTTCTGTACCTTCTATTTTTTCTTTTTCCTTTTAATTTATATTTTTGTGGTAAACTACAATCATTCTAAAAAAAATAACAAAGAAGTATCACCAAATGACAGTTCCTATGACAGAGTCATATAGAACATAAGGTGAAATATGGTACTGTTCAGGAGAAAGTTTCCTGGAACAACGGGACTTTCTCTTTTTCTCTTCTCCCCCATAGTGATCCCATCTTCCAACCTGCTGTAGAGATTCCATTAACATTTCAGATCAGATTTTGAGGAGATGCATCAGAAGTGGAAACTTTCCTTGACTAAAGTCTTCCTTGGGTCCAGTTCTTCAAATTAAATATGTTCTGGGCAGAGGTGGTATTCAGCCAGTTCTGACAGGTTTGGGAGAACCAGTAGCAATAATTTTGATTGGTTCAGGGAACTGGCAAATACCACCTCTGATTGGCCAACCTCAGAAAATACCACCTCTGATTGGCCAGCTGCATAGCCACACCCACTAAGCCACGCCCACAGAACCGGTAGTAAAAAAAATTGAATCCCGCCACTGATTCTAGGTAGCATTTATGAAGATGCACATTTTAATGTACAAATTTATGAAAAAGAAAATCCCTATCATACCCCAATTTTTAACTGTTCATAGGCAATTCCCAGGTCATAAATTGATGATTCTGTAGCAGACCACCAAAAAGAACTATGTATGTACTTTCAGGAAATGTATTTTTTAATTCCTTCACAAAATGTATGCAGCAGGTACACAACATGCTCCTTTCCAAAAATGGGAGAATGTGGGCAGATACTTTAATTGGTAAGACTGCTAAGAAAAGATCATGGGTCCAACCACCATTTCTAGGGAAGCAGTTGGCACTTTAACTGCCTGCAGGGAAGCATATTTAGTCATTTACTTCAGATCAAAGGCAGTAAGTACAATTATTTTGAAGAATTAAATAAATAATCAGTTTGGAAAATAAAAACACAATTAAAAAAGAAATAAAGCTCAGCTCTGGAGCCTGGAGAATTACTTAGTTGGAAGACTTCCCTGTCTGCCCGTTTATTTTAGTGTTAACTTTAATTTTATTAATATAATTTCATAAGCTGTTGCTGAAATCTCTTAAGTATATGTCGCAGGCAATACTTTTACTTTGCTAAGAAGGAAATGTGTATCTTGTATATGCCTTTTGTACTTCTTCTGCATACATGCAGTTTTGCTGTGTTTACGTTTTCCTAACTTCAGCGGTAACTTGGTTTTTGAATATGTGTAAACAAAGCACTAGTTGTATTCAGGGGTGTCCCACTTACTGCGTTCAATCTTTCTTGTGATTCTGATAAAAGCTTTGTTTTCTAAGAATTGTAATCCATTTCAGAAACATCCTTCTGGTCTGTTTATGAAGACATGAGCTAGGATAGCGTCTCCCAACAGGGAATTCTCCAGATGTATTAGATTAGGACTCCCACAAATCCTGGCTGAGAAATCTAGGAATTATGTTCAAACACATCTGGAGAGGATCAGGTTAAGGAAGGCTGATCTGGGGTGAAATGAAAGTATCTATTGAATAGGTCTGTAAGGGAGGAATTCCTTTTGGGACAAGGCAGACATTCTGGATTATGTTTGATCCAGTAAAGAGGGATCCTAAGCAGAAACAAGATAGACTTCAAGGATCAGAGCCCACCAACATACATGAGTCACAAAATGAATTGGTGTCACTGACTCTGCAGATAAGCCATGATAAGATTGTGGTCAAAAAGAACTAAAAAGACCTGTAGCAATGCTAAGAGAGCTCTAAAGTTTTCAGAAATAAAACAAGTACATGAACAGAATAAAATGGAAGCCCTACTGCATGTGAACAGGCCATTGTAGACTGATCATGCTCACTGATTATAGAATGCTAAGTAGTTATGAAATCGGAAATTGTGTTTACAGTATTCTGCCAATTGATTGAGTACTGAGTGTTTGTTGGGAAGGGTGATGAAAAGCTATTTTGCAGCAGAATCTACGCACCTACCAGGTGACACAAATCACCAAGACACTGACATTTGGTTCTGTTGCTTCTGCCATGTCTTTTACATGGCTCTGCATTCTGTTATTATTAATTTGTTTAGGGTCAGCATAAATGCAAAAATCTAGGTGCCCACTAGACGCTAGCTAAGTGATACATGTCATAGGTTCTTTTTTTTAAAGTATTGATAATCAAACTGACAAGCACTCAGTAAAGACATGAAGCTCTGGAAATGTGAACAGTTGGTTTTCTTTAATCTCGCTCCAATGTATGGTGGAGACTTTTATTTTAGAAAACTAGGAAAGATTTTTTTAAAAAATGTAAATACCTCAAAAACTAATCCAGAAATTAATATGTTATTATGAAAACTATATTCGAACTATATATTTTTATAAGCTCTTCATTTACACTTATATCCTTTAAAGCTCAATCTCACTGTATATTCTATATTCTATATTTCTCATAGATTTGTTTATTGCTAACTAATATCTATCTATCTATCTATCTATCTATCTATCTATCTATCTATCTATCTATCTATCTATCTATCTATCTATCTATCTCAGAGGTGGTGTTTGGCCAGTTCCGACTCTGATTGGCAGACAGCATAGCCGTGCCCACCAAGCCACATCCACAGAACCGGTAGTAAAAAAAATTGAATATATATATTGTCTTAACCTAGGTACAACTCTATAGTCCTTCTCCAGAGAGCTATAATTCTTTTCCGGAGTTCAATCTGTCTTTTTATGTTTTTAGTTTCTGTTTTCTACTTCATTTCTGTCAAAATCATGACTCTGTCTTTTGTGCTTGTTTGTTCCTAGCTGGGCTTCTTGACTTTTTTCCTCTTCCAAATCTCAGCATCTTCTGAGGGAAATGGCTAAAAGAGCTCTTCACTCATACCATGTCTGAGGGAAAGAAATTGACAAGTCCCTCCCCAATTTTCTCAGTTGCTGCCTTTCTTCTGGTGTCCTGTTCTCATCAAGGCAATCTACCTTTTCCCGTGCCTCTTTGAGATTTTTCCTCTGAAAAACCTTTTTTTTTTAAAAAAAAAAAACATTTTGTGATTGACCTATGTGGATGTATATATGGTTAAGGCACCAGGCTAGAAACAAGAGACCGTGAGTTCTAGTCCTGCCTTACATATGAAAGCTGGCTGGGTGATGTGGGGCCAGTCACTCTCTCACAGCGCTAGGAAAGAGGCAATGGCAAACCACTTCTGAAAAACCATGCCAAGAAAACTGCAGGGGCTTGTCCAGCCAGAGGCCAGGAATCAACATTTCTAAATATTGACCAATTTCTTTCACTTCAGGCAGTTACTGGTACTGGATGCATGCAGTGCATTCCTCACTCCACAGATATGGACAATTATCATTTTCCAAAGAGTCACGAATGAGTATTTAAAACAAACTCTTTTCACTGTTTTCTTTCAGGTCACAAAAAGGAAGCTCGTGTGTTTTAGTTTAATACCGTTCAAAAAAATTATTTTCAAAGGGATAGGACAACTAATGTGTGTTTTACATATGATGGCTGTGGATGTCAGATGGAGCTAATGTAGCTGTTATTTTTCAAGCTGTTTGCAATTAATTCGAGAGAGGCTTTTTCCTTATTTAATTTCATCTGCAAACTAATAAAATCCCCCAGTAAAAGCTTTAAGCCTATCATAATGTGGGGAACACTTTAGTCAGTTTCTGGAGGACAATAAAATTATAGAAAGTATCCATGTGGGGTGGGGGTGTGGTTTTTTTTGGTTAATCTTAGGCACACAAGTGAGGTAGGATTGCAGACATAATATGTATTGCTAGGCATTCTATTGGGTGTAGTATAACTTACTTCCGAGGAAGCAAGCCTAGCCTTCAACTACACAGGGGTGTTAAACTGGCAGCCCGCAGGCTGGATGCGTCATGCGCAGGCCCCGCCCACCCTAGCTCAGTGAAGGGAAAAATTGTTGCGATACATCACATGACGGCCACATGATGTGGCGAGTTTGACCCCTCCTGAGCTACAAGTTGGCAGTGGTGTCTTTGACTTTGAGATGTTCCATTCAGTATAATATTTTTTAAAAAACCAGAATAAATAAATACTTTAGTTTTTAAAAGAATGAACCCAGTGATCTGTTAACTTCCATTATTCAGTTTGAATCAGCCAGATTGTGGCCTGCATAGGATTACCAAACTTCCAGCAAAAGGAGGACATATTTTCTTCCTTATCCTTATGTCCTTCGTTCAGCAGGCCTAGCATTAAAATCAGGTATTATCTGGCTTTTTGAATATCTTTTCCTAAGCAGTTTTCTCCACCACACTGCTTCCCTAATAAGTGCTAATCAAAGGTTAAGAAGCTCAACTGAGAGCTTAATTAGGTAATCAGCACCCTCTCTTGCTACTGCCTGAAACTGACAAGACCTTAAATCAGTTACATCAGGGATGTCAAACTCATGTCATCACATCATCATCATTTGACATATTGGGACTCCCCCCCCTTTGCTAGGGAGTGGGCGTGGCCAGGACATGACACACCTGGCCCATGAGTTTGACATCCCTTAGTTACATGAAGGCTTTTGCCTCCTAACCTGCTCTAGCACATTCCTGTGATTGAAAAAAAAAACAGTCTTTCTAATGCTGGAAAAAGTAATTCCACATATGCCTAAATACTTTTTTTTAACGGATTTTTTTTTGTTACAAATGCCAGGAAACTTAAACAGTGTGTTCTCCTTTCTCCTTCCTTTTCCCTTTCCAATTGTGCGCAGCTTGGGGTGAATACTTTAGTGGGGAGATCAGTAATCTGTCCCCTCTGTCCATGTATTCATATCTCTTACTAAATCACATGAACATGAAGTCCAGCATTAAATAATCAAGTAAAGAGAAATATTTTTATTAACAGTGTATGAAACATTATAGTGAAGTGACTTAAATTGTACTGGATAATTCATACTTGGATGGATATGTGCATCACTTGATTTCCCACCACACAGAGGCAGTATATAATTATGCATATGTATAATTATATCTCTGTGTGTGTGTGTTCTTATGCCTGATACACACACACATACACAAATACCGGTATGTGCAGAGAGACAGTATTTCTATACAGTCATTTTAGTTAGGAACTTTTAACCTAATGGTATAATTTTCATTTTAATGTGTCAACCGAATGAAGATCAAGAAGCCTGCACCTCTGCTTTTTGTATCGTAACTTGCTTTTCCCTTTTCTTTCCTGAAACCAACTGACAGGCAGCCATTGTCCCTTCAGTGAGCACTGTGAGATTACTTTGACCTCGTCCCATCAATCTGCCTCAAATGGATAATGATCTGTAATCACTTTCTTTCAGGGGAGTCAATAAATTTGCCAGGGCCCCATTCTCCTCTGAAGGACTCCTTATGTTCATTCCCATTTGTGCAAGGATACTCTTTTACAGCACTAAATAGCCGCACACATGGCACATTCTGTTCAGAGACACCAGGCTGTTGTTCACTGTTGATTTTCCATGGCTCTTGCACTCGAAAAGGGTGGCTAAGCATTACATGCTGGCACTCAGTGGGATGCTGGCCCAAATCATGCCACTTCAACCGCAGCCACTCGTCTCATTCATGCTGACCTGCCATTAGGTCACTTTGTATGGGGCTTGTAATTGATGAGTTTAACATGGAGGGCTCCTCCCCCCTTCTTCTTTTAACAGGAAAATAATCAGAATAAGGGTGTGTGTTAGGGTACAGATAAAGACATTAAACCAGTTACTAGAGAAGGCTAACCTTCTTCTGAGGCTCAGAGCCAACATGAACGTCAAGGAGGGTAGCAATGGCTAACCTAATTTGCAATGCTTTGATTATCTTCTGATTGAGTCTTGAAAGACATCTGAGCTTGGCCACTGACTGGACCCAGGAAAGAAAGGAGGGGATGAAAGGGTATCCTTTGTTCCTCATTTGTATCTTCCGATGTGAATAGGTGAAAAAAAAGCAGTGTAAGGATAAAAATAAGAGTTTCAAGGAATTTATGGAATGGATTAGAATCTGCAAGAGATGGAAATAACTTGAGTTCTGAAGAGCAATGTGAGTTCTGATTTTGATTATTTAATAGTATAGTCAACCATCTATCCTCAACATATTAAAGGAAATAAATGTCCCCTTAAATGTAGTCATAATAAATACTGTTCTAATCACTTAACTACAGTTAAGTAAGCTCACTGCCCTTTTACTACCAAATCGAAGAGAGGTTTTTGCTGTTGTTGAACAATGAATATTAAGGTAGTGTTGAAGTACGGTAGGTAAATCCTGGGATCCAGGTCCTCAGCCTGAATAAAGGAAATGACATACTGTAGCAAAGTTTGCCAAGCTTTTCATAGGATTTCAAAAACTAGTGCTGCAATCTCAGAATTTGGGGCTGTAAACAATGAACTGTGTCCGAACCATGGATCAGACACGACACTGAAGTGTCCGCTCCTTTCCCCTCTTCTCAGATATGCATATTCTTATGATTAGGAGATGGATTAATATTGCTATTCTCAATACATTTGTCCAAGCCAAGAATTATTATAGTGTAAAGAAGTGGTTTGTTTGTTTGTTTGTTTGTTTATTTATTTATTTATTTATTTATTTATTTATTTATTTATTTATTTATTATTCCGATTTATATCCCGCCTCTCTTCACCCATTCGGGGAACTCGAGGCGGCTTGAACCCTTGATCAGTTCTTAGCAGAAACACTTTTCCTGACATAGAGTGGGCCCATAATCTGTGCACTGTGCAATGCCCAGATTGCTTAAGTGAAAAATGTACAGTTATATATCCAGGCACAATTACGTTTACTTTGAAAGAGGAATAATATCCTAGCTCACACCTTACTCTGAACACAAGAACACCCATGAAGAATTAATGTATAACTCCATACACACATTTCTTTACAGTATTATTATCCCCCACACCCAAAATAGCAGAGAGTTGAAAACCATGGCAAACCAGATAAATTTGTCTAATCTCTATGCATGATGTAATATCTCTGTGTCTGCTCTTCCACCATGTAGAAAGGCATTCCCAGGTCAGTGTATGAACTGACCCTATGCATGTGTTTGCTTCGAGTCAGATCAAAGATCTGAGTTTCCTAGTTCAAAACAACATCTGTCCAAAGAGTTGTCCTCAGCTAGCATTCTTTTCCAGGCCCTCCACTTCCCAATGGGTTTTATTGTGCTGTCAGGCAGGCCTCCTTTGACTCAAACCAGAATTTCTTTGTGATCCATTTCTGGTTAGTATATTCTGCCATGACTTTGTTTTCAGTACTGCCAGGATTATGAATTATAAGCATCTCAGAAATAATTTGTTTCCACTGTGTTAGGAATTCCATTGGAAAGTCACCTCCCATTGTAACTCATTAAATGCTTAATTGATGTCATATAACAGAAAGAACACATAGAATAGAATAAAATAAAACCCCCTTTTGAAGTCTCAGGAGTCCCAAGTGAGCTGTAGTTGAAATTGAGACTGCTGCCATTTCAAAATTGAGTTGCAGCCTTCTAGGCATTTCTCAGTGCCAGGGGCACTTGGGAACTCTCCTCTTTGAGAATTGCCTGCAAGGGTCCATATCCTGTAATTACAGGGAAAGGAAAAAAGAAAAAACATTCCAAATTGATGAAAAAGATATGCACAAATTAAGTGGGAATCCCAGAACAGATTTGAATATAATGTATTTTATTGACTTCCAAAGTTATGTCATTTTGCTTAATTGCAATAGTCTTAGAGAAACAAATGACATACTCAATTATAGTATGAAAATAGAAGAATTAAATTAAGGAAAAACAGGTCCTGAAGAATGCTGGATGAGAGGGCCTTATCCATAGTTGACCATTGTCTGTGAGAAATCCACAGATATTCAGTATTATAATAAGTCCTTTAAAAACTTTGGCTTAATCACTTTGAATTTTTTAAATCACATTGTCTTTGAATATTGAATGTTGAATGAACAAAAATGAACTATGTTACAGGATACAAATAAGAAAAAGCAGAATAGCATTTTATTTGTGGAATAGCTAAATGTATTAATTTTGGTTTAGTTACATTTATTCATCTTTTCAATCTTAAATTTGTTTTTGTCCATTTTCGCATTGCTTTAGAAATTTAGTTCAAAAGGGCAATTTTCCTGGGATACAATTCTTATAAGAAAATTGTATGTCATTTATTATATTCATATCAATGTCTTTTCATGGTGCATGTATATTTTGTACACACTTTTCTTTAATAAATACATTTTGATGTGAATTTTTGGGTGCCGAACCACATCACAAAATTCTCCAAAATTGAGATTTCAGTGCACATATTTGTTTCAATTTATCATAGGTTCAAGAAATGCAAATTTGACAAATTTGATTTAAAAAATCTGATAAATCATTTTTTTTCATGGGAGAGTGCACAAATTTGTGAAAGTTTATGCAAAACATTAGTCTGTGAATAGCATGTGAGATTGTTAGTTTGTAGGATTATTATACTATTTGCATGTATTCATGTTCCATATTATGTTAATGTAAATGATAGACATTGACACACATTTTCTCAGAAACAATTATAAGAAGGAAAGGAAAGGATGGAAAATGCAGAGGAGAAGCCCATAAGCAGGAAAGAACACCAAACTTTTGTTTGATTTAAGAGTTTGAAAACAAGGAACTTCCAGTTTTACATCCAGTGTTGCATCTAAGATAAGAAGATCCTCGTTTAGATTTCATGATTTAGATTTAGATTTAGATTTCAGCAAGCTGCTATTCTTTCATTCTTTTCCAAATTTTCTACGTGTATTTTGAAAGTAACATTTAATTTTCTTGCAGAGAGAGTAAGCTTTTAAGTAATCTGTGGGACAATTTATTTATTTATTTATTTATTTGTTTGTTTGTTTCAATTTATACCCCGCCTCATTTCCCCGGTCAGAGGGAACTCGAGGTGGCTAACAACAATATAAAACAATGAATACAATATAAAATCCTAAACAACACTCAATCAACAATCAATCAACATTTCA
>JANHGC010002470.1:462524-473937 GCA_027560395.1 Boaedon fuliginosus | reverse complement strand
ATTAGATATATGATTAAATAAGGTTATGTTGATAGAGAATTTTTAAATTATGGTTGGAGGTTGGAGGTTGTTGTTTTTCTTTTGCTTTTTTTAAAAAATGGTAGAGATAGAAGAGAAAGGGGAAAATTAAAAAATTTAAATATTTGATATTTTAATTTGATAATGATTAAAAGATAGTAATAATTGACAAGTAAATGAATTAATTTATGTAACTGTTTTAAGATTGCCAAAACTGCATTTTTAATTTTATATGATGGTTGCTAGCTAGGGAATTGAAATTAGGGATATTATATACTATGTTGAAGAGAAGGGGAATAATTTATAAAATTGGAAGTTAAGGATTGATTGGATGTTTGGAAATATGCCCATGTCAACCCTGTTGTGGCAATAAACTACGATGCTACGATGCTACATAAATAAAAGAAAAAATAATAAAAAAATAATAATAAAAAATAATAAAAACTTGATTTATTTCCTGTTAATATATTCATCGAAGTATATGGAAATAATTCAATTGTATGTCTTTAAGATACAGGAAGATCTTGATAGACTTGAACACAAACAAAATTCAGTGGTGAAAAAAGCAAGATTCTACATTTAGACAAGAAAAACCAAATGTATAGGTCAGTGTTGGCAAACCTTTTCAGCACCAAGTGCGAAACGAGAGAGCACACGTGCACACGGGAGCACCAAAATCTGGAACAGCAGCTTCCTAACACGCATGCGCACCGGGAAACTGAGCTTCTGAGTTCTGGCACAGACATGCGTGCCAGCCACCTGGTCTTCACGTGCACATGCATGCCAGAAACCAGAAGAGCAGGTGGCCGGCATGCATGTGCACCAGGGAGCTGCTCTTCAGGTTTCCAGTGCTCTTGCATGTGCAAATACCAACTGGCTGGTGTGCATGTATGTGCCCGAACCTGGAAGAGCAACAGGCAACAGCTGGCATGCTACAGAGAAGAGGGGGTCAACCTATTCTCCACAGTACTTGAAGGCAGAACAAGAAGCAATGGAGGGAAACTAATCAAGAAGAGAACTAAGGACAATTTTTCTAACAGTGAGAATAATTAACCAGTGGAACAGCTTGTCTCTAGAAGTTGTGGATTCTCCAATACTGGTGGTTTTTAAGATGAAAGTGGACAACCATTTGTCTTAAACGTTATAGGGTTTCCTGCTTGAGTAGGGATTTCTATTAGGAGACCTCCAAGGTCCAGTTAAGTCAAACTGTTAAAGTACGTCTTATTCTGATTTTAGAATTGCCTGAAGTAAGAACAACATGGGGCATACCATTGTCATGATCAGTGAATCCACTACAATATTAATGAAGGAAGAAATAATTGTACAAACACAAAGGAGCTACTTACTTTTTTCTTTTTTTACATTAATTGTAGAAAGTAAAATGACTTTTAAAGAGGAAGATTCAGTCACAATCATACATTGATTTATAATCTTAGTAAAATAGAATATAATTTAAATACTAGTGCTTTGCTTGCAATTTTTTAAAAATAATCTTGTTACCTTGTCTTTTAAATTCTTCAATTTGTTCTTCTTTCAGATCTAGTTGCGCTGTTAATCTTGATGCAGAACCTAGAGCTTCATTTGCTTCATCCAACCTTTCCTGTATGATAAGGTGGATTGTTAAAGTAAGTTTACCATGGTTATCAGAGCAAACAAAAATTATATTATATTTCATTTGTATGGATCACACATAAACACATATATTTAATTTTATTGAAGTAAAACTTTTTATAGACAGTGAGTGCAAGAGAGCAGTGAGACATTTCTATTCTTCTCACAAATTCTTTCAGACACTTTTTAGTCTTATCTTTCTAAATCCGTCATCTAGTATCTTGCTTCCTACAGTGGTGCTTAAAAGTTTATGAGCCCTTTTGAATTTTCAGTATTTCTGTATAAATATGTAGATTAAAATAGAATTTTTTGACTTGAATGAAAACTATGATGTTAACTAACAAAAGGCAACAGCACTTTCCAATGTAATAAAGTTATTGTCCTCATCTGTGAAGCCTGGTGGTCAGCATATTATATTTTGGGCTTAATTTGTTGCCTCTGGACCAGGACAGCTTGCCACTATTAATGAAATTCTGAATTCTGAATTGTACCAGCAAATTCTATAGGAAAATGTCAGAGTATCTGTCTGTGAACTGAAGCTCAAGAGAAAGTGGTCATACAGCAAGGCAACAACTCAAAACATGCAAACTGTATGATTCAAGAATGGCTAAAGCAGAAAGAAGTTAATATTTTGGAATGGTCAAGTTAAAACCCTAGCCTTAATCCTATAGAAATGTTAGGGAAGGATGCAAAGCAGGCAGTTCATGCAAAGAAGTCCATCAACATCTCTGAGTTAAACTGCTCTGTAAGGAGAAATGGGGTGAAATTCCTTCAAACTGATGTGCTGGACTGATCAACAGCTATTGGAAATATTTAGTCACAGTTATTGCTGCCTAAGGGGGCCACACCAGTTACTGAAAGCAAAATTATACTTTTGCCACACACAAATATGTACATTTAGATCATTTCCCTCCATAAATAAATGAACAAGTGTAATGCTTTTGGTTTTTTTGTTTAACTGGGTTGCCTTTATATAGTGTTAGGACTTGTATAGAGAATAGAATAGATCATATTTTAGGTTGTATTTGTGCAGAAATATTGAAAATTCAAAAAGGTTTTACCCATTTTAAGTTCCAATGTACAACAACTGTTACTGCTCCTTAAAATTGTCTGATTTTTTTTCTTTACTGAGTCAGTTTGAATAAATAAGCAGAGCTAGAGAACCATCTCAACTTACTTGCAACAAAACCACTTTGTCTTCTAGCTGCTCTGCTTTCTTCTTCCATTCTGCAGTCTGCTTTTGGGCTTTTTGTAGCTCAGCTGAATACATGGCTTTCTCTTCTAAAG
The DNA here is from genome assembly GCA_027560395.1 of Boaedon fuliginosus. Lineage (NCBI taxonomy): Eukaryota > Metazoa > Chordata > Lepidosauria > Squamata > Lamprophiidae > Boaedon > Boaedon fuliginosus. The sequence continues at coordinate 471,021 of JANHGC010002470.1, read as the reverse complement.
TTAAAATACGTTCATTTAGCTTTTTAAAACACATTCATTAGATATTGAGAGAACAGCTTGTTCAACAGATTTAGTGTCACCAAAATGGCATACAGGGTTAACCACAAAAGTCCTTCTTCCAGAGTGAAGCCAGGGAATTCTGAAACGGGACATACCACAGCTGTCCTGGTGTGTGTGTGTGTGTGTGTGTGTGTGTGTGTGTGTTCAGACTGCGAAGGACGCTGGCTTTCTGCTGGAGTATTCCTAGCAAAAGATCTTTTGGCCAACAGTTAATCTTATAGAGCTATATAAGGAATGGCACAAATACCAGATAGCAATCCTACAAATGTTTCTAGGGAGAGTCAATAATGCCAAGGGGAGCCAAATTGGTTGGGCTTGTCAGCAGTGCAACCATCTTGCCAGTCAGGAATATGATTAAATCAAACAGATCATCCTAGCATCCTTAAAACTTTTCATCATCGGCATGTATGAACTTATTTTAGCCTTCCTAAACCAAGGAAGGACTTTGCATCCAGCATGTCAAAGAGGGACCTTGTGGGAAAATAAGGTTGGTATTTCAGGCCTAAGTTCTCACAAACATCTCTGAGTGGAATGAGGTGTGTGTGTATGGGGGGGTGGAGGGATTAGGTGTCTTTTCCTCTACTAAGTGACTTTTTTCTTTCTTACAATCTTCACCCTCTACAGCAGGAGTCATGAGAAAACCTCTAAAAGGTAAAGGACACACAGGAAAGATGCTTCAGAAGGGACTACATGTAGTCCTTGACTTACAACTGGTTGCTTTGTAACCATTCAAAGTTATGGCGGACCTCCCCAGGGCTACTTATAATCCAGATTCAAAGTCCCTATAGCCACTACTGCACTGGAGGTCATGTGACAGCATTTTGGGCAACTAGCCCTCATTTGCAGGAAAACCTGACCACATTTTGCCAGCATTATACTTCCTTTTTCTGGCAAAAAAAAAAAAGTCCATGACAGACAATGGATTCACTTCACTTAACAACCACTTAATAACTTAACCTCATTAGTTCATTTAACGCCTGCTGCAAAGAAGATAGCAAAATTGGTCACGTTCACATGATGCCTTGCTTGACAATTGGCATGATCCATAATCCATAATTCTGAACTCAATTGTGGTAATAAATTGAAGATTAATTGTACTGCCAGTTTGATGGCAAAGAGCCAGGAGGTGGTGGTGAAAAATTGGTGCCTTTGGTTTACATTTCATCTGGTGCCCAAGCCATGAAACATTCCAGTACTGATAAGAGGTATGTGGTTCTTTTTATTTATTTGACTTACATGGTTGCCAAATCAGAAAGAGTCAAATTAACCTGTAACGTTTGACTTGGGAGCTTTGGTTTGATTGCCTTGTTCTGAAGGAATCAGAAGAGCGAGATAAGAGGAAATGATGCTATAAAACTTTAAAGAATTCCTGGACAGTGTATTTTTGTCTTTACTTGTTAGTCATTGACCTAAAGTTACCCTAAACGAAGCTCAGAATAAAGGAAGTGGAAAACAAACCCCAAGCAAAATCTTTAACGAAGATCTAGTTGGAGGTTTTACCGAGTTCACAATGTTTGTAATCTCCAAAAAAAAGAAGGGTTGGCCTCTCTTCCTATAGGGAGGAAGTTTTTCCAGTCCTGCCCCCAGAGTGAATGGAGGACAATCTTCCATTTTAAAATGCCCCACTTCAGAAAAATAGTAATAAAATACTATTAAATTTTTAGATTACAAGGAAAGACAATCATGGCAATGTATACATTCAACTTACCCCGTTGAAATTGCTCTAGTACCATCTGCAGGTTTGTGAGGGATATGGCATACTGTTTAACTTGGTCTTGTGAAAGTGTTAGCTGAAGCATAGTCTCATCTCTTTGTGCAGTAACAAGGTTCAATTGTTCTTGCAGAGATTCCACCTGCATGTTTGCCTGATGGCTTCAAATAAAACATAAATACTTAGAAATACTAATTTTTATTTCCGATTTCTGCTATCTTTTATTGCACACATTTGTTGTTAAAACTTTTGGGGAAGGGCCTTTATTATACTCTGCCCAGAGTCCATTTTGACTAGGCCAAGTAATGTTTCTTGTATCTGTTTTTTGAATCCATTCAAACAGCAAATACTGAGGAGACCAAACTATTACCTGACATTTTCCACTACAGTTGATGAAGACTGAAGCTTTTCCTCCAAATCGCGGACTTTCTTTTTTAGTTTTGATTCCCGATCCTCAGCGGCTAAAACTTCACGTGTGGAGGTATCTTCCCTTTCCAAAAGATGATTGCGTAACCTGTCTAGCTCTTGATTTAGTCGCTGCTCCTTCTCACGTAAATACTGCACCTGTATGTGATTGAAGAAATATTCTTTCAGTTCCTTATGCTACTACCATCTATGCATCACTATTTTCTTGCATCCCTTATCTTTACCTCATTCTGCAGCGCGCTAGTCTCCATTTGTTTCTGTTTGAGGGCCAACATGACTTGATCTCGCTCTTGCTGAAAAGCAACAGCTTTTTCATGCATTGACTTGGCTTCATTTAACAGCTGGTTTAGTTCTCCTGTCTTTCCCTTTCACAAATAAAAATAACAAGCGGATTAAAGCTCTGGGATAGCATGTCAAGACAAGCAGACATTGTTTGTTTGAACATGCAGAAGATATAGTTGCAAAAAATGTGGCCACCCACCAATTTTATTTTCTGTTGTTGCCTATGGAGCTTATGTGGATTCCCAAAACATTCTTTTAAGTAAAATTTAAGTAAATTTAAGTAAAATTGATTTGAGGGGCTGAAGTTTTGCATTATGCTTCCCATATACCTTGATTAATTAAAAGACCTTAAGAATATAAACAGAGCCCTGTGAGGAGTTCATCATTGTGATGATAATAAATAATATAGAGGTAGTCCTTGATTTACAAGAATTCATTTAGTGACCATTCAAAATTACAATGGCACTGAAAAAAGTGACTTATGACCATTTTTCATATAATTGTTGCAGCATCCCCATGCTCATATGATTTACAATCAAATGCTTGATAGCTAGTTTCTATTTACAATGGTTGCAGTGTCCCAAGGTCATGTGATCACTTTTTGCAACCTTTTCACAAGGAAAGTCAATGGGGAAGTCAGATTCACTTAACAACCGTGTTACTAATTTAACAACTTCAGTGATTCACTTAACAAATGTGGCAAGAAAAGTCGTAAAATGGGGCAAAATTCACTTAATAAATGTCTCACTTAACAACATAAATATTGGGCTCAATTGTGGCCATAAGTTGAGGACTACCTGTATTAAATTTACATGTTGCCTGAGCATCACATCCAATTGGCCATTTTGTTTCTCTTATGGTCCACCAGAAAGTAATTCAAGTTTATCCTGTGGCCCATTTTCCTTATTTATGCTCTGGTGGGGAGGAGTCTGATTTCACTTTCTGAATTCAGCATAGGAATTGGGAATCCTACATCAGAGTTTAAATAACGTGACATAATGGCAGTCACATTTCTTCTCCTATGATTTTGATGCAGAAGAATTCAAAGCATACCTGTTCTCTTTCTTTCAACATCTTTTCAAACGTAAGCGCTTTCTCCTTCATGGAATTATGTTCAAATTCCTTCTCCCTTAACATTATTGAAAACTGCATGTTAGTCTCTTGTAGTGCTCGGAATTCTGTTTCTTTTTCCTGGCTTTTTGCCGCTATTCTGTCATTTTCTTCCTTCAATTTACAAACATCCATTTCTAAGATCAGCGTTCTCTCTTTCAGGTTAGTGACACTTTGCTTCAACAACTCATTTTCAGTCTCTTTATTACTAAGATTTTCTCTCAGAGAAAGCAACTGATCACCTTTTGATTTTATCAGCAGATCTTTTTCTTTGAGAGACATATGTAAAATGTCAGATTTCTCCTTTAACTGCTTTATTTCCAAGCCAAATTCCTGTTGACACTTTCTTTCGACCTCTGATGATGCAGCTATAGAATCAGACAGTCTCTGATTATTTTTTTGTAAAGTCTGGATAAGCGAATCCTTTTCTTGCAATGTTTTCTTCGCGAATTCAAGTTCCACATTTCCTGATTTACACTCGCTGTCAAACATCTGAGAAGAAATATTGCTGGGAACTTCCAATGGTTTTCCTTCAACAGAAGAAGTTACCAACGGTGGTGGTGTTACTATATCAAGCTTTCCAAGAATTATATCGCGGGTATTATTAAGGTTTCCTATGCTCTGCTGAACTTGGGCTAATTCTTGAGTAAAGGTTTTTAACTTTTTCTCATTTTGTTCATAGCCCTGTATTAAGCCATTGTACTCTAGCTGTAGCTGGGAATTGTTTTCACTATCAACTGAAATTTGTATCTGAAGTTTTTGTAGTTCTTCTTGGAGATGACCAGACTCATGTTGCATATTTTGAACGGTAGTCATTACTTGTTTCTTCCATTCTTCCATTTTCTTTACTTGCTGTTTCAGTGTGTCACGTTCCTGTAAAAGTTCCTCAAACTGATTACTATTAAGTCCTTGTAACTCACTGCCTGAGTTTATACTGGAAGACTGCAGGACAGTTAATAAAGTTTGGCATTTCTGACTTAAAGCATCAATCTCAATATCTTTCTCTCGGATGATACGGGATAGGTTCTTTATAGTTTCTCGAGACATATCATGACTGCTACTTTCAAATTCGCTGGAGAGTTTTTGGTTTTCTTCTTGTAACTTTTTCATGGTTGATTCCTTAGCTGCAACAATATCCACTAATTTGTGATAGTCTGTTTTTAACTGACTGTTTTCTCTAGTTTTTTCACTAAGAACTGCTAGCACTTGTTCTCTTTCCATGGCATAGGTCTGTAATTGCTGTTGAAGGAAAAGAACATCTTGCTTGTAAGATGGGGAGGAAACCGTTGCATGCAGTGCTTGTATTTCTAAGTTTTTTTCTTGAATGATCTGTGTAAGTTTGCCAACTTCATCTTTAGATAATTGGTCAATCTGTCTACTTAGTGAAATGTTCTTTTCATTCAGAAGCTTGATTTCCATTTCTCTCTCCTTAATGCCTTTTATCAGCCTTTCAATTTCAACCTTAGATAGGTCATGCTTCTCACTCCCATTTTCACCATTGAGTGTCTGAACTTTAGATTCCTGAAAAAGATCAGGAGGGTCTTGCTGAATTCCCTTTCTTTGGTTGTTTAGTTGTGTTTTAATTTGTTCTACTGTTCTCTGTAGGCTTTTGATTTCTTCATCCTTCTCCATGCATACCTGCCTATGTACTATGTTCATTTTTTCATGCTGAAATTTGGATTCCTCCGTTTCCTTTTTGTATTCTTGTAGGGATTGCTGTAGTTGAGCCATTTTCAAGTTCTGATCCTCAAATGTCTTTTTGCTTAATTTCACCTCTTCTTCCAAACTATTTTTAAGTATAGTTAATTGTGTTATTTCTGCTTCAAGTTCTGTGATGATATCCAATGTTTTGGGCTCAGCCAAAGCAGGGGACCTACTTTGTTGTTCTTTTAATCGCTCATTCTCTTCTTTCAAATGACTGGTCTCTTCTTTCATAGCTGAAAGACTTTTCTCCCTTTCTTCTAAATTCTGCTTCAGTGCCTCAATTCTTTTCACATTCTCAATATAATCTTCATGTTGCTGCTCTAACTCTAAAACTCTGATTTTCAATTTTTCAACAAAAACTTCTTTCTCTTTTATGAGCTCTGTCAGTTGTTTCTGCCCAGCTAAGCTAGTGGTTAACATCTCTTTAGTTTCTTCATGATCCATTTCCATCTGTTCAATGTTCCTTTTGAGATTTGCTATCTCAAACTCTTTGTCTTGAGAAAGTTTTACTAACCGTTCATGTTCATATTGTAATGCAGTGGTATCCATGTTACGTGAATTTGATAATTCCTCAATGGTCTGTTCATATTTATGAGCCTGCTCCAACAATTGTTTTTCAGACTGGTGTAATTCTCTTTCTAACTGTCCCTTCTCAAGTTTCAAAGCTTCCAGCACAGTATCTTTTTCAAAACCAATTTTATTCTTCTCACTATTAGCTATTTGCAACTGCTGTTTAAGTTCCTCGCATGCTAAATGAAGTCTTCCCTTTTCTGTTTGAAGATTCATGATGGATTTCTCCAAATCTGTATTTATTAATTTATTTTTAAAAATTTGCTGCTTCAGGTCTGATATTTCTTCTTCTCTTTCAGTGGCTGAATGATCTTGGTAACTGTCAGATTTCTGACGTATCTTGGTTAATTCATTTTTGAGAAGAGAACATTCTTCTTCTCTTTCAGTTAGATTTTTATTTAATTCCATAATTTCTTGTTCATTTTTGGAGCTATAATGTTGGGATGTTTTAAGTTGTTCTTTTAACTCTTTTATTTTATTTTCCTGGTGTTGGTTAGTCATGTGCAAATCATTAAGGGCAAGTGAGCATTGATTCAATGCTTCTTTCTGGTTTTGCAACTCTTTGCTCATTTCCATTTTCTCTGCTTCCAACATAGATACTATTTTTTCCCCAGATTTTACATCCAGTTTTAGCTGGCTGATAACTTCAGCAGCTTCTGCATTTTGTTTGGCTAGTTGTTCCTTTAACATAATCATATGCTAAAATAAAAACAAAATATTTTTTATTTATGACATACAAGTAAAGCTTTGAGTCAAAATACTCTTATTTCACAAGCATTGTATTTATGTTACTGTAAAATACCAATATCAATCCTCAAAGAAATATGTTTAATAAAATAAACTCTCTAGCAACACTGCATTTTACCATTTTTTTAACCAGGAAAAATTGCCTCCTCACTAGCAGAAGACTGACCTTCAGGGTTTCATTAATTCCCAATTCATGATACTGACATTTTGCTGGGTATCCATCTTGTTCAATCAGAGCAAGTGGAGGAAGCATTATTTCAAGACAATCTGTTAAGAGTTATATGGGGGGAGGGAACAAAGACACAGTCAAAATTTGATGGAGTTATCTTTTTGCTTTTCCCCTTTCCAGTATATCTTTTCACCCTTTCCTTTTTTTCAAAAATGCTAATTCTTCTCTTTCCAGGGAAAAAGGAGCTTATATTAGTCAAGAGATCTGAATTAGAGAGGGATTTTGAATTTTTTAAAAAAAGTTGACCAAAAACTATTATAGTTTTATTGCACAGATATTTAAACACAAAAGCACATCTTTTGTAAATTACACAGTACTCCTGCCCCTCCCTTATATTTCTCACCTGGGTAGCTTCTTGGTTCTGCTTGTCCAATTCTTCCAATTCCGCTATTAGAGTTTCTTTATCACCACTGCTTTCATTCAATTCATGATGTTTCTTTATCATGTGTTGTAGCTGATTTTCCAAGTTCTGTTCTTTCATAGTACTAACAGTTTCTTTGTTAACTTCTTCCTTAATTTAGACACAAAAATGATCTTAAATTTAATAGGATAAAATCAATTTGAACATAATTGCTTAAAGATTTAATTTTTTTCTGAAATAAACAGCAAAGGGGTGATTACATTTTTAATTTTAGAAAGTTGCAAATGGACTCAGGGACAAGTAAATTTGAAATAAGCTTTTGGAATTAATTATAAGAATCCTTTCTGTTGGAAAAAACATGGTAGGAAGGGACTTTGAAGATTAGACACTAGCGGGAAGTAGAAGGAACAAAATATTATAATTAAAGGAGAAGAACATTTGATATACTGAAGGATATTTTTGGACAATGGACCTTTAATGTTGGACATATTGAAGGTTATTTTTGAACAATAGATCCAGAAATGAATTCTAAGGGTGTCTGTAGAGATATGATGAATTTAAAAGATGTTACAGAAGAGGAAAAAGTTATATTGGACAAGCCTGAGACTGATCTGAAAGTAGATTTAAAGATAACAAGCTACAAGAATATATGAAAAAAGATGCTATACTGGATACACAAAAGAAACTGGTTGATGTCTTAATAATTAAAAAGGATATTCAAATAACAAACCAAGAGAGTGACTTGATTAATTTTCCTATATCGGATTTACAAAAGTAGGATGTTAAAGTTTGAAGAATTTTGTGAGAAGAAACAAAAAGAAAAATGAAAAGATTTCAAATTTTATACCATTATTTGAAAAGACTAAAGATCCAGATAGGAATATAAAGTTGGTTTATTTGGTTAAAATAGATATTATCTTTTGTAACCCTTAATGACCTTTGTTGATCACGAATGAAATGATGAGGTTTTTAAGGATTTATTTGTGAAATGGTAATTTATGGAATGATGGAATATGGGAAGAAAATATCATTTGTTGCATTTTAAGAAAAGGTGATAGTTACTAAAATTGTTTATATTTGTTCTGATGGAAAAAGTCTTTCTTTACTTTCTTTTTTCTTCCATTTTACTATATTAGTTTTTCTTTCTTTTCTGTTTTTCTATTTTCTTTTTCTCTCCTGCATCTTCATTTTTTTGGGTTTGTTATCATGATACTTGTAATCTATATATATAAAAGAGAAGGGGGGGTGGGTGGATGGGTTTGTGGGTATTTCCTCAATAGGCTATTCTGTGCCTGCA
>JANHGC010002470.1:431976-442439 GCA_027560395.1 Boaedon fuliginosus | reverse complement strand
GCATCCAGGGGTTCGGAGTGTGATCTCATCAGTATATAGATGATACCCAACTTTTCATCTCCACCCCGAACCACCACAGTGATGCCCTTGACGTGATGTCCCGGTGCCTGGGGGCTGTACAGATCTAGATGGGGACAAACAGGCTTAGGCTCAATCCTGACAAGATTGAGTGACTGTGGATACCGGCATCTTGTTTTGTCCATTGTGTTCCATCATTGTCAATGGGGGGGGGCGAGGTGTTGACCCCCTCAGAGAGGCCTCGCAATTTGGGTGAAGATCATTTGACTGCCGTGGCTGTGGGGGCCTTTGGCCAGGTTTGCCTAGTACGCCAGTTGTGTCCCTTTCTGGACCGAGATGCCCTATTCATGGTTACTCATGCCCTTATCACCTCGCGACTGGACTACTGCAATACTCTCTACATGGGACTGCCCTTGAAGAGCACTTGAAGATTCCAACTGGTGCAAAATGCTGCTGCGCGGGTAGTCATGGGGGTACCTCGGTACTCTCACGTCACACCACACCTGCATGGTTTGCATTGGCTCCCAGTTGTCTTCTGGGTGCAATTCAAGGTGCTGGTAATGACCTTTAAAGCCCTATATGGCTTAGGACCACAGTATTTGTGAGACCACCTTCTGCCACCGATAGCCTCCCATCGCCCGGCTCGGTCCCACTGAGTTGGCCTCCTCAGGGTGCCTTCAGCCAGGCAATGCCAGCTGGTGACCCGCCAGGGGAGAGCCTTCTCTGTGGGAGCACCTACCCTCTGGAATGGTCTGCCACCAGAGCTTTGGATAATCCCCGACCTTCGATCCTTTCATCGTGCCTTGAAGACTTGGCTCTTTCAACGAGCCGGTCTAGGATGAGTCCACTGTTAGTTTTAATAATTAATTTGAATTTAAATGTAAATTTTAAAATTTGTTACTCCCACTTTTAAAACTATTTATTGGATTCAATAGAGTTTTAAAATTTTGTATTTGTATTGTATGTTTTTATTGTTGTGAGCCACCCTGAGTCCTTAGGGAGAAGGGCGGCATATAAATCCAATCAATCAATCAATCAATCAATCTTAGTTTAGATCAAATGAATATTTTACTGTAGTACCTGAAACTATAAAAACCTTTAATATGAATGTTATTTTAAAAAAATTAGTTTGAAGAAAGTACTTTGGGATAATTTACCACCTCATACACCTATAGCCTCTTCTTTAGATCCTAAAATACAGAATAAAATATCTTATAAAAAGAAAGCCATCCATTTATAGTGCAAGCAGCCGCCTCGAGTTCCCTTTGACCAGGGAAATGAGGCAGGGTATAAATCAAATAAATAAAGTACCCAAGACTTTTTTTAAACAAGCTTCTCAAGATTCTATGATGCTTGAGCTGTTTTTTTAAAGGTAGACTTCCCTAATCTGACAGTTTCAGATATATTAGGGCAGTAATTCTCAGAATTTCCAGTTAGCATGTAGGTGCTGGTCCAGTGCCTGCAGGCTATATGAGTCTGGATGGGTAGGAACTCGCCTTAGCTCAATCCTGGCAAGACAGAATGGCTCTGGGTTTTTGGCCCCCCAGGCCCACGTGATATTTCATCTCTGACTCTGGATGGAGTGGCATTGAATGGGTACACAATTTGGGGGCCCTTTTAAACCCACCACTTCTGCTCAAGGAGCAGGTGGCAACCGTGTGTGTGTGCGGGGCAGGGGGGAGGTTGTCTTTGTACAGATACATCTAGTGTGCCAAATGCATCCTTTCCTGGACTGTGAGGCCTTGGCTACTTCTCATATGGATTACAACACACTGTACATGTGACTGTACTTGAAGACTACCCAGAAACTACACCTGGTCTAGAAAATGGTGGTATATGCAGTGATCAATGTCCCTAGGTTTACCCATATGAGTCCTCTGTTGTGTGAGCTGCAATGACTCCCAGTTTCCTTCTGGATGCAAGTCAATATGCTGCTTACTACCTTTAAAAGCTTATATGGTACAAGGTCGGGTTATCTGCAGGACTGCCACTCCCTACCAGACCAGATAGGTGGGCGTGTTCCTAGTCCCTTCCCTTGAATCTTATGGGTCTAAGAAGTATGCCTTTTCCGTGGCAGTCTCTACCCTCCTAGCCTTCCCTAAAATACCTATGAACAACTGCTGGGATATGATCAGGTGAATCTGAGGATTTATTATTTTAATTCATATATGTATTATGTTGTTTTAATTGTTGATTGAAAGACACCCAGGGTTTGATATAAGCCGAGTGGCTACAGTATATAAATATTTTAAATGAATAATAAGAGTTGCAGTCCCAAGTTATTGTAGTATACCAGGTGGGACCTATTTTTTTCTTTTTCTTGTTTGTTCCCAACATTCAGAGTTATTGTTTAAGGGACAGAAGACAAAAAGGGTGAATTAAAAAGAAATCTTCCTACGTTTAAAAAAAAACCTGCCTTCCTCTCTTTCAGAAGTATGATCTCTTCCTTGTTTTTCCCACATCAGGGAAACATATGCTGCCGTTCTCCACCTACAGGACACGGGTTAATATTTATGGATAATATCTCTACAACCTCATTGGAGAAATTTTTGGGGTCCGAAAACCTCTAAACTGTCATATCCTGGCCTTCTGGGTCTTTGCCGCTTGATCCTAACCCTAAAACCCCCACCACCCCACAACATCATCCCCATCGCCGCCTTTTCTTACCTCCCACCTCTTCGGTCCCTTCTAACAGCATATCCTTGGTGAAGCTGGAGATCTGTCCGGTCAGTGTCGACAAGCTGCCTCCGACCTGCCCCACCAGGGACTGGCCGAAACCCGCACCGAGGCCCCCCAGCCACGACGACATCCCAGTCTAGACTCAACACAGTCCTCGGGGAAAGAGAAAAAGCACCACAGTAACCATCAGCTGGAGTCTCCGACGCCGCTTTCCCCCACCCAAGTCGGGTGCGCCCCTCGGTTCAGTCGCTTCAAGGAGAGCAGCAAGCTGCCGGGTGACTTTTTTGGGTCTAAAAAAGCGCTTGTCGGAGGATTTCTACCGCCCGGCCGTCCCGACCGGGGTTGTTCAATCAGCTGTAAGGCCTCCAGATCCAGCTGCCACCTCAACGGCCGCCATGACACCTCCAGCTCATCATAGAGCACGGAAGGGTAGAGCGCCCTGTTGGCGCTCCGGGAAGGCGTCTCAGGAAACAAAGGTCGACGGGACGCTGGAGGGCGGGAAGGTGGCGCGCTCGCCGGAAAGGTAGGTTTACCCTGGTTTTACCCCCTCCCAAAAATTTGGGTGGCGCAGCGCGCCTTTTGGAAATCCATTTTATCCGTGGCTAATCCCCAACTCGACATGCAACGGAATTCCTTATTCTCTGAGGACAGATAGGTCTTAGATCCCAACTTCCCCGCCGCTGCCGCGTAGGCAGATTCACAGGACTATACGAGGTATCCAGAAATGTTTGTGGCTGCCCCTCCTTTGGGATTTCACCGGTGTTTATGAACAGTAAGAGCATTTTTTTATTCTGTTCCAGTACGATTTAAAAACAAAGAAACAAACTTCGCCATAGATGCCGTCTTCCTTTTTAGAATGTTTCCCAACGCTTTAGGCGGTCCTAAGTGCGAAGACCAGTCACTTTTTTCAGTGCTGTTAACAATTTTGAATGGTTGCTAAACCGTTGGAAAGTTATCCACGTCACTCGTTTGTTATTTGTATATCCCTGATAATTATTAAGATATCAAGTCAGCTTCATTTGTATCTCCAATGTAGCATCTTTTTCTATATCGTTTTTTGTAGGCTTGAACTTTGTAGTTTGTCTTGTCCAATAAAATCTGTTCCTCTTCCCTCACATTTTAAAACACTGTCTATTTATAGAGGCAGGTACAGTTAATGTTAATTTCTGGGTCCATTTCTCAAAAAAACCTTTCAGTATGTCCAATATTAAAAGTTTGCTCCATTCTTTATCAGTAAGTCAAATGTAAGTGTTTTTTATTATAATCTTTTTTCAGGTTCCCTCTAGTGTCCAATAGTCTCATCATATCATGTTTCTTTTCAAGATAATTTAAAACAAAAGCCTCGAGTTCCCCTTTTGGGTGAAGAGAGGCGGGATACAAATCTAATAAATTATTATTATTATTATTAAAAGAATTTTCCCACAGGAAGGATTCTTTCAATTAATTGAAAAATCTTATTTCAAATCCAAAATCACAGTGCTATATCACCTTTTGCTGTTTATTTCAAAAGAATTTTCTTTTAAAAAAATTAATTCCTTAAACTTGGATTTAAAACGTCTTTTGGTAAGAAACCTGGTGCTGTAAAAAATTCAATCCAAAGGTTCCTAATAGCTTAGTTAACAACCAATTTCTAAAATTGGTTAGAAAAATAAGCATGTGAACTCAGGGTCATTTGTAAGGCACCAACTTGGTTTGAGAGAGATGGCTATTCTCTCATTGCCAGAGCTCAAAACCTGCTAGACTCTTCTGTCTTACGTTCTCCTCACAAGGAGCAACTGTATGGAGCACTTCTGGGTCTTCTCTTTGTCCAAAGAGGAATTATGAAGAGACAGTCTACTTGTTAGTTCTTCATTCTGCCATGGTTGTCAGTTGTCTTCAGTTTGCCACTTCTTCCTTAGAAGTCCCCATTTGCAGGGTATTTTTTTCATTATCAAAATGCATAATTCAGCCAAGGTTTAAAACGGTCAAATTTGGATCTGAATAAACATAATAATGCAAAGGAAACATTACTATTTGATGATTCAAACCAAATATAATTTGAATCAAGTCAGAAACCTGATGAAGATTCTTCTCTCAACTCTAGGTGGCTTACAATAAAAACCAATCATTTTTTTTTAAAGCAATTGGTAATCATAATAGGTGACCTGGCTCATATTTATACTTCCTTCCCTATGGAGTTGTGTTCTTCCTGGGATAGCCCAGGGGGATAACCAGGTTTCAAAATCCTTTCTGAAGCCAACAGGGTTAATTTATATAAGCTAATTTAGGCTATAAGAATATACTACATCATATTCCTGGGCTCAGTGGCCATAGTCTTTTTCGTTTGTTTGCTTGTTTTACATTGAGCATCAATTTTGTCCTGTGTAATGCACTATTATTTTCAAAAAGTTCATAAAGGAGCCATTAGTTATTACGGAGCTAAAGGTGAGGCGGACTTGGCTTTGCCTTCTAATTATTGCTTCTTACTTATACAAAGGTAATTGTTGTGTATTACATATCACAACATATTTTCAGTTTTATTTATTATTAAATTTTTATACTGCCCATCTCTCCTATATGGCAACTCTGGCCAACTACAGATTATGAAGGGATTGGGACTGTATCTGAAGCATGTATTTTCCCAAGCACCTAAGTTTGAAGACAATAAACCAAACGATTTTCACTCTATAGTAGATTATGTCCATCTTACCCGGGGAGTGAGATTGGCTCCATCCCCAATGTCCTTGCAGAAGTCCCCCCCAAACTTGGCTGTGTTGATAGGCTTGGGGATCTTAAGGAAGTGGTGATTTAAAGAGGTAGCTACATTGCTTGTAACATTTAATAATTTTTTCTAGCAATTAAATGTTTTAATTAAATGTTAAAATTATGAAATTTAAATATATTTTAATATTAATCATTTTCAAAATTGTGACTGTTTTTTATTGTACATTGCCCAGGATCATGTTTGGGAGATTGGGGTGCGGGGGGGAGAGCATATAAGTATGAGAAATAAATAAATTCTACAGCATTGATCTGGTTGTAATGCCAATGGAATAAAAAACCCTTAGAGAACATTTTTTTAAAAGGCCTTGGCTATGAAGGAAATCCAGATTTCTTTCAGGTCTTCCATAAAAAGTGGATTCTATACTTTTCAGTTTTAGGAATGTTCACCATTACACTTTTCAAGGCTGTCCATTAACATAATCCCCAAATAGAGAATTTTTCAAATTAGTAAAAAATCTCTCAAATTCTACTGTATTAACTTTATGTAAACCACGGAATGTTTTAAATAAATTTATTCTTAAATAAGGATTACACCTTTTTTAAGTGCACGTTAAATGGGAAATTATTTTTAAAATCATAATTGATATACTGTATATGTTTTTAAAAGATACCTTGCTTTGATGAAAAGATACATTTGAAAGAAGTGGATCTAAATTCATCCAGGTTCAACTTGTCCACAAGGACACAATTTATTGGAAAAGTAAGAAAAAATAAAACTATGATTTTTACAGACTAGTATGATTTCATTTCATGGCTTCTATACATCTTTTCACTATTTCTTTTCAAGTAGTAGTTTAAACACAAAATGAATGCATGTAGCTTTATGTAACTAATGGTTTTGTTTCCAAAACAATGTGGTAAATATGGTAATTTTTGTTAATAAATAAATTAGGCAGGTCTAAAATAGCTACCTTCAGCTTACTGACTGGCAAAGCTAGATACACTCTTATAGTATTTATCCCTGGACCAAATTGCAGTGCTTGTACTTCTGTAACAGGTTCACAGAAATCAACAGCATATGAAACATGAAAATAAGAGGCATTTGGCTTTCATATTTAGCTCTACTTAAAATAATTTTTGTAAACAGATATTATCAAAATCAATTTTAATATTGTATTATTTTTATAGTACCATAATCTGTGTACATTTACTAATTATTCAGTAGCAAAATGATACATCAACATGGCGCAATATAATGATTTTAAAATAATTTGCAAAACCTAAGCAATCTCGCAATTTTTTTGTATATCTGGCAAGTATCCATAGGTTTAATGCGTATATCATTTGTATCCAAAACTATAGCCTTAATATGTATATGTAAACAGAATGTGTGCTTAAAGCATTTTTTTAAAAAAAGAACTATTTTTAATACAAAATGCCAAATTCAGTCATCCTGCAATATTTGTTATGTAACATAAAACTAGCTTACAGAATTGGCTTCCCGGTTTGCCTTGGTAATAGAAACAGAATAAACAGTAAGGTGCATGAATGTAGATCATTCATGAAAAGCTGCAAATCTGTTACAAGAAGACATTCATTAACATCTGATAAAATACATATTCATACACATTCATTTATGTATATCCATTTTTTAACACATAAGTAACTGCAGGGTTCATTTCAGATGTTACTAATGCATATTAATAATGTGGCACTGAAATTATGGCATCAACGTCTTTTTTAACTTCACTTCAAAATTAATATGGAATCTTGGAAAGGCTATAGCTCAATGACAGAGCACATGATACACATAAAGGAATTCCCGGTTTAATTCTAATTATCCTCCATTAAAAGCAATTCAGATAGCAGATTCTTGCTTGAGACTGGAGAATCACTGGAGAATCAAGGTGATTCAGTACAAAGTAACTTATGTCCAGCTTGATAGTATTAATACTTACAGAAATATCTAACAGAAGATAAAATATTAATACCAACTGAAATAAGAATTATAATAACATTTATCAACTATATCCAACACTTTTGACTTCAGTTAATCAGATTCTAGGTGTTGGTTGTATATATATACTAGATCAGTGCATCATAGCCAGTATTGGCCCAGCATTTAGTAAAAAAATACTAAAGGCAATTTCAGAGCAAAACAAGGAAGAAATAAGTCTTGAGTCTGTTTTTGAAGTGGGTTCCTTCTGTGTGCCCATCAAATCAGCTTTGGAAGATTGGAATGCATGGAGGCAGATCTGGAGGAGCAGGAGAATAAAAGCAGGATGTTCCATTTTATGATGATTGTTAATACTCTAGCACAGTCTTCCAAAATAGGTTTGATGTCCTGCAAATCTCTTGCTATTCTTAGACAAAATGTTGTTAACTGATTAAATTCTGGAATTAAGCTGATGTACTGATACATGCATGTAATTCAAATATCTCTCAAAAGTGAAAGGTGATTTGTATTATATTCGGTCTGTTAATCTGGAATCTTGGAAGTGCACTGTAAACATGATACTTAGAACACCTTTGAGCATATATGAGAAATTACAAATTTTTAGATTTCACATAATCTTATTTAGCAAAGTTCCAAAGCCTTGCTAATCAGGTGATTATATTTATATCAGGTGATCTTCCTATTAAGAATACATACTGCAAGAACAAGCCATCACAACTGAGAGAGCTGCTCCCCATACAAAGATCTGCAGATACCATAAACTCAACCTGTACATCTATGGATCAGAAAAATATTGGATGAGATTTTATTATATAAAATACTCCTTTTCTCACTGTTCTTCTGACCAAATAGAAATTACCCAGAAGGTCAACCATACACTAATGAGATTTTATTGTATAGTAACCAAATTGTTTTTTTTAATTCTGATCCTCAGTCCGATATCTCACAACTGTGTCTTGCTTTGGTACATCAATGAAATGAACCCTACCTTTATGCCACCCACACAGAATTAATACAGAATGTAGCGTTCAGATTAGAATAAATATAAGTATTTGTCATTTCTTTTCCTCTGTATTCAAGCTGTTTGTAACAGTTTCCAAAGACATATTCATAGCAGCTTGAAGCATATCATTTTCACTCATATCACCTCCTGAAAAAAAGCAAGAAAATAAAATATTAGTTTTAGAAGATCAACAATTTAAAAAGACAGAGAAAGATCTAGTTCCAATGCTCATAGCTTACTAGTTCAAGACAGGAGTAGGGAACTTCTTGCTGTCAGATAGGAATTCAGGAATTCCCAAAAGATATTTCCCAAAAATATCCAGGAATTCCCAAAAGACCTATTAACTATTTCCTACTTTCTGCTATCAATTGTGCGATATAGGCAATCAGATCCACTTTACCTATGTATTTAAGAGTCAGAACACGATCTGACTGTCTGTTGTAAATTAAACCTCTGCAATGTCATATGACCTTCAAGTCAGGTAGGAGTCTGGATTTACTTGCAACTAAATCTAATTATTCTCCCCACCCCACAAGGCATTTTATTTTTCGTTGTTGGTAGATTCACAGAGAAGACTAGATTGCATTCAACTACAGATTGCTCTGAACAGATGTTTTAAGATGTGTCTGAATATTTTATTAACTGATATAAATTTTCTATTTATTTATTTATTACATTTTTATGCTGCCCAATTACCGAAGGACTCTGGGCGGCTTACAACATGGATAGCAATAGCACTCAGATTTCATATACTGCTTATTAGAGCTTTACAACACTCCCCAAGCAGTTACAGAGTCAGCTTATTGCCCCCAACAATCTGGGTCCTCATTTCACCGACCTTAGAAAGGATGGAAGGCTGAGTCAACCTTGAGCCCAGTGGGATTCGATCTGACAACCTGCTGAACAAGCCAGCAGAGACTGCAGTGCTTCATTTATAATATGGTAGTGGAAAATAATCTTGAAAGTAAAAGGAACTGCAAGTTCCATCCCTGATTCAGTTTGGTCTTCCAAAAGGAACTGTTAAAAGGCCCAGAAAGATTAATATGTGTTTACACTTTGCTTCTGTCAAGCATAATGTGTAATAGCATCAGCGGGGAAAACAGAAACATTGACAGCTGTGTTGGGTTCTGAACGTGTCTCTTCCTCTTTATGTAAATAAAGGAGCATATGGTAACATGATGTTTCTGAAATCGTGATGATGTCTTGAAAAGAACAACCCACAAGCTCTGGCATAGGGTGGCTTTCTAAACTAGATTGAGGATAAGCTCAAAAAGATGTGTTCATTCAACCAACCAACCAACCAACCAACCAACCAACCAACCAACCAACCAACAATTTAGTGGATGAATTAGGTAGATGTTACATTTATTGTGCTTTCTTGAAGCTAGTGTCTTAAGAAGGGGTAGCTTACTAAAAGCTCGACCCTCAAGAAAATTTTTTTGACAAAGATCCATGACTGCAAAATAAAGAACTAGATGTGCTAAATGAGAGGAGGGGATTTTCAAGTAATTTTTAGAGTAGCACTAGGTTAATAATGAAACTTACTAGAAGTGTATTCTACTTTAGAAAAAAAATAGCCTCATTTCCAATATACTACCAAGCCAACTTTAAGATGGTTCCTTTGCATTGGATTTCTGCACTCTTTAATTTTCCTACCTGGGACTTAACTTTGAGCACCAATGTTCTTCCCATTGGGCAAGAACAATTGACAATTGAACAATCAATCATTTTTTTCACGGTGCGTTTCTTCCACACATCCCATTATGACTTGACTTCTCATGCTTCTTATGGGAGTTTCTTTGAAATGTACTTAAAAGCTGAGCATTAAACTATGATTGAAAGGTATGATTTGGGGTTGCTCTATTCAGTTACTTACTTATTTGGGTTATCTGCTCATTGACAGTTCAGGAAATGCTCTAGAAGACAAATGAACTTTTAAATTAATGTTGCCTGTCATCAGTCTCATCCCAGAACTGAAACTATTTGGTGATATGAAATAAATATTGTGACAACTGAAGTGATTGGTTATGTGCAATAGGGCGAAATCCTGATATTTGTTACATGGAGTTAATTATCTGGGAGAGGCTAATGAGGAAGGACGGG
>JANHGC010002470.1:396968-412963 GCA_027560395.1 Boaedon fuliginosus | reverse complement strand
TCCTCCTTTCAAGCTTTGTCTTTATAGATGACAAGCTTGAAGTCAAGGATGATTGTGTATCATAGATCTGATAAGTGATCTGATTTTCTGATGAAGTATAGGCTATAAAGGCTTGAAACAAATACAACAGTCTTTTTTTTAAAGACTGCTTCATTAAAGGTGAAAGCTAGAATGCTGCGTAATGGTCAAGGTGTTGGGCTACTGACACAGTCAATTGAACTTATTCAATCATTGTGGATACATATATTGCCTTGAATTGCTGCTGGAAAGGGGAAGATATATGTGAGCATCAATCCTGGCAAAGTTAGAAACAAGAGTCTAGCCTATTAGCATATTAACAATTGGCCAAAAGTGAGAGATTTTAAGCCTTTTCACCATATGGTCAGCAATAGAAGGAACATCACTTTGAACACTGAATTCACTATAAATAGGGTTTGAATTTGATACACAGCAGTCATTGGAATTCTTTCATAACAGCTTGAGGGGTGTATGTGCAATAAGCATGCTTATCAGAGGTCTGCAGCCTTGAATGCCTCTTGGCATTGCTTCTAGTTCTAATGTTTGACAAGAGAAGCCTGACATTATACATCTAACAGCTAAATTCAATGAAATGAGCAGAATGTTCCACCAGCAAATTATTGTTCCTTTATATGTACTGATGTTCAAACTTTCTACCCTCCAAAGAGCTGCCACGCTGCAGAGCTGTGCATGCTAAAATTGGTTCCAATGGCATTTTGCTCCAAAAGAGATGTAATTCTTTATTCACCCCTCCTTCTGGAAGAAAGATTCCAGACGAACAGTTGCATGCTAAGACGATTGCCAACACAATGTGAAGGTTTGCAGCCCTTTTAACATGAACAAATGTTAGATGGAAAAAGGGTTCAAGGATGAAAGCCCACACTGTCATTTTGGTAAACAAACATACTCTGTGTTTATATAATTATAGTGTTTTATATCTGAATACTATTAAAAAATCTGTACAGTAACTTTCTCAAGCCTGTTCAGTCTAGAGGCGTGCCTTTTTATGGTATGAGAAGGATAAGATATGTAGCTATTACCAGAGGCATTACATTAGAAATGCATTACTGCTAGGATGGATCCAAATAAAACAGCAGCACTACCTGAAAGTGCCAGTATGGTTATCTATAATGGAGGCATGGATATATCCTAATGTTATAAATATGGATAAAATCATAAGATATAAGGACATACTAAACAAAAGCGGAGAACTAAAAACAAAGCATGGACTAAAAAGATTACGGATTGATCTATCATGGTGCCCACAATTACAGATACAATCCAGAAATCAAAAAGATAGGAAGGAGTATGAGCTAGACCGGATTCTAATGGGAACTGATGAAAAATTAATCAAGAGGATATACAATTATTTATTAATTATCAAATTGGAGGAAGAACAAGTAAAAGAAACTATGATAATTTGGGCTAAGAAATTTTGGCTATGCAATAGATTTGGACAGGTGGCAGAAATTATGGAACAGAAATTATAAACTTACAATGTCAATACCATATAAAGAGAATATCTATAAAATGTTTTATAGATGGCACTATTCACATGTAAGAATAGTGAATATTTATAAAAATAAATCTGTTAAATGTTGGAAATGTAACCAAATACCAGGTTCATATTATCATTTATGGTGGATGTGTCCCAAAGCAAAAAAATACTGGGAAAAAATCCACATGTGGCTGGAAACTATGACAAAACAACACATGGACTTGAAACCTGAGAGATTCCTGTTGGGCATGCTACCAGAAAACTATTATAAAGGTAATACATATTTAATTTTACATATTCTAACAGCAGCCAGGATTGTATATGCACAATACTGGAAAAATGAATAACCCCTACAGATGATAATATTATCAAAAAGATTCTGGAATGTGCAGAAATAGATAGGTTAACTGTAAAAATTAAAGAAAAAGAAGATTCAGAATATTTATAACATGGGAACTTTTCTACAAATGGCTAGTTGATAGATACAGAGGTTAGATGAGTGGATTTATGTGAAATATGGACTACATGAGAAAGAAAAGCTGATTAGTAAATATTTTGATGGTTATATAATCAATGTCAATATGGAAGATACTTTTAATAACAATTGATATTTTATATATGTTTGTATATATATATTATTATGATTATGATGTTTATATTTTAACACTTTGGAAACCTAGAAAACACACTGTTCAATATAGAAATGGAATTTGTGGTACAAAACAATAAAAATATTTATAAACAGGAAGATGTCTATCTCCTTTCTCATGGGAGAAGCTTATACTAGGAAGAAGTCCCCTTCCCCAACGTATTTTGCCCAGAATATGATTGTACGCCCTGACCAACTAACCCAGGAATACCCCTTATTTGGGCATAGGTGGCCATCCTCCCGGGTGATGCATGTGCATCCAGACTTAATTAGTGGTTGAAAAATGAATGTGATGGAAGCCCCAGAACTTGCACAGCGTGTATGGCTTCATACGTGACACATGCACTCTTGCCAAACCAAAGTGGCCTCCAGTCTCCCGAAGACATCAGACACAACCCTTATCAATCCCTCTCTGACTGACTCTCTCTCTCCCCCCGCCCCCCATTCACCACAACACTAATCTTACCGGTCCTGACGACCCAGGCCTCATCCAGGGTCAACTAAACCCAAAACGACCTCTCAGTTTACCGATGAGACTTCGGAAAGCTCGGTATCCGGGAGGAACCATTAAGACGAGCGGAAAAGGAAGGGCGGATAAAGCTATTTTACTTCACACATCCCCTTGGGAGTCAACTTCTTTTTTCCCCCCTTAAAGCATGGTTAGAAATCCAATTCAGGTGGATGATATATGTACGTATCACGATACCATAGACGGTGCTTCCCCCCTCTTAACTGCGTAGGTGGTACAATCCAGATTTCTCTTTCCTTCCGGGCGGCTCCTCCTCCTCAGCGAGCTTGCCGGTTTCTTATCCCAAAATGGCGGCAGCGGCAGCAGGAGGCAGGGCTGGGGAAGGTTGAGTGGGGGCACGTGCGGGTTTTTCTTTCCTCCTTTCCATTTCCCGAATAAATGTTGGGTCCCCGGAGGGAACGAGGGGTGATAAACAGGTAAGAACGAAGTAAGTGTATCGGAGGGCAGCCGCTTAAGGGATACTTGGTTTTCCCCGAAGTGCGGCTCTGTCCTCAGTGAACACGGCTCATGAGTCCCCGCTTTCCTTCAGACGAAGAATGAAGGAGACGGCTACAACAGCTGGACTCGAGCTTGCGAGCTTGAGAACGAAAGACTTCCCTGCAATTTAAGACCCCGAGAATTTTGGGCTGATAGGGAGGATTCCGCGAAGCCCTCTTTAGAGCCCGAAGATTTAGGCCTCAGCTCCAATGGCGAATAAGAGTCTCCGTAATAAAAGGCTGCATCTGTCAAACGAGAGTAAATGGAGTCGTTTCTGCTTCGTGCACAATCTCATTTTAATGTAATTTTGCTCGAGCCACCTGGGTTTCAATGAATGGGTTTATTTTCTTTTTTAGTCCTTGAGATGGAATGGCTTCAATATGACTTCCTTTTTAAATTTTGGTTGGTTATTTTGCATATCTTTGGCTGACTTCTTTAATGCCACTGCTGTGAATGAAAGTCAACATGATTTTGTAATATTAGAAATAGCTCCAAAATATCAGCTACATGCTTTGGATGAACTTACCTCTTCTAGAACAAAAATATAATGGATGATTTTGGACCAGTCACATACACTCAGGAATAGGAGGGGAAAGTACTATGTATATTTGCTGCCTTAAATAAATACAAATGTAGATAGCTACCATAAATGTCAGAATTAAAATATGTTTAACAAAATTATATAAGAGTAGAGGAACACATGTTGGGCTGTCAAAGTGGAGGCCCAGATGCGTCACATGTTGGCCACACCCATACCCAGTTTAGTAGTGATATGTCATGTGACGATACCATGATGACATGAGTTTGACATCCCTGAGGTAGGGTTATGTTGAAACTTAACATAAAAATTTCTGAAAATGACTAGTTCTTGGGCTATATCAAGATGGAGCAAGAGCAGACCCTGATAAATCTGAGGCTTGTTCATATGTTGAATCATACTTTATAGTTACAACCAGGTTATTGTAATAACCATCAGTAAGTGCTGAATTCTTTTTTTCTGAGTTGTCTGTGTGCGCGCGCGTACCCTGCCATTCTGGTAACCTTGTTTGTCATGTTGAGGAAAAGTGATATAATTGCTCTAAGAAAGCATTTGATTTTATCATTAACCTCACAATTTAAACCAATCACATTGAAATTATCATAGATTCCATTGATTTGGGGAAATTTCCAGTTTGCTTGTGTTGACCATTTAGGCCTTATATCTATGAAACATGCTGAGATAATATAGCATTAAGTATCTCTAAATTTTCACACCTGTATATAAAAACTATAACAAAAATGATTTTAAAACAAAATTTATTCCCTTATAGTAACTATTTTTGGTGAGAACAATTGGGGAAGAAAAAATGACATCTATTATCAAGCTAACAACCCTCTCAGGGGTTCAGGAAGAATCTGCCCTCTGCTACTTACTTCAGGTAGATGAGTTTCGCTTTTTGTTGGATTGTGGCTGGGATGAGAATTTTTCTATGGACATCATTGATTCCCTGAGGAAGTAAGTAGAATCTGATTCAGTTGAAGTGCTGAACCCCTGAAAAATGTACTGTAATGCTTTTTTGTTATAGCATATTTATATAACATAAAGCACTTTTGCTTACATTATTAAAGTTCTGGTACAAAATTATTTGTATCAAGATTTTTTTCCTTACTATATATGAAAATAGACTTGCTAAGCATAGACAGAACATTTCTACTTTATATTGATCTTTGAATTGCTTTCCTTAAATCAATAACATAATTAAAATGTTAATGAAGACCGGGACAACAATTGTGGGATCAACGTACAAAAATTAATCTGTGCTACTTTTTAGGTTGGAATTACATTTATTTTCTTATAAAGGGAAAAAAGGTGCTATGATGATGGAACAGTTTATTGTATTTCTCAAATACCGAAACAATGCCATTTGATCAGAGTTCCCAATGTGGAGATTTTGCATGCAGAATTGTATTTGATAAGAGTAGATCTACAGAGTAACATTTTCATTAGCTTTAGTTTCTTGAATGTACACGGTAATAATGTAATACATGTAGACTTTGTATTTCTATTTATAATCTTTAGTCTTGGATGACAGAATCAGCAAAATTTATTAAAAGAGTGTTTTGAACATGGTTCTCCGAATATAATGTCACTAATAGAACTACTACTAGAAGTTTTTTGCAGTAGTCCTTTTAAGTGAAACATGGAAGCAAAAGCTTGATTTCTAAGTGTTTTTCTATGATGGCCGACTTCTTCAATTAATTAATGCTTTTAATCTAGTTGCATATCCTGTTATAGGCAGCTGCTTGGGGAGTGTTGTAAAGCTCTAATAAGCAGTATATAACATCTGAGTGCTATTGCTATCTATGTTGTAAGCCGTCCAGAGTCCTTCAGGAATTGGACGGCATAAAAATGTAATTAATTAATTAATTAAGCTAGTGCAATTTTGTTAATATTCCCTTTTGTTTGAAGATACTGTTGAATATTGGGAGAGCAGGACATTAGAGGCTACCAAGATAACATCTGCTTTCTATTGAAAAGAGCATTTTTCCATCTATTGAAGGGAGCATTTTCTGATAAGAGCTTTTTTCATTGGGAATTTGTCCTTAAAAATAGAACTCTAGATCCAAATTTTATTTTAGATTAAAGTATCAGTTCTCAAATGGTATACACTATACTGTCATTGAAATAGGTGTTTTTTTAAATAGTTAAATGGAGTGTTTTTCCTCCTTGTTCTTATTTTATAGGCATGTTCACCAGGTTGATGCCGTACTTCTTTCACATCCTGACCCTCTGCACTTGGGTGCTCTCCCATATGCAGTAGGAAAGATGGGATTGAACTGTGCTATTTATGCAACTATTCCTGTATACAAAATGGGTCAGATGTTCATGTATGACCTCTACCAGGTAAAGCTCATGTCTCATTTTTTTGAGAGATATGATTTTAAACTTTTCCCCAGTGTGGCTAATTTTAACTGAGAATATTTTCCTTTCCTTTTCTTTTGACTAGTCACGCCATAATACCGAAGACTTCACCTTGTTTACTTTGGATGATGTGGATGCAGCTTTTGATAAAATACAACAACTAAAATTTTCTCAGATTGTCAATTTGAAAGGTGAAAAAGAGCACTCTTAAAGTCAGTGTCATGTCCTGTTGTTTGGGATTTTTGTTTCTTTTTTCTAAAATCTAAATCTTCCAGTTTTAAACTTAGCAAATTGCATGATGTCAAGCTAACTGAAGTACATAATATTCTTTTTTTTATTTATCCTTTCCTTGTCTCTGATCAAAGACCTTGTGATATTGATTTGTGGCTACATAGTCCAAACCACTACGTATCTAAAAATGCTAAAATCCTGAAATGTTTAGATATGTTAAAAAAATATCAAGGGGAAAAGCCATAAGAGGTGGAGTCCAAAATTTATTTTATTATTTTTATTTTATCGAATTTATACCCCGCCTCTCTTCACCCCTCACGGGGGAACTCGAGACGGCGAACATACAATAAGGATAAAAGCCTATACAATGTAAAATAATCAAAACTCATTCACTCACATAATCATACACAAGGGGCGGGAGGAAGAGGAGAAGAGAAGATGAAATTAAGGCCAAGCCTGCCGGCATAGCCAGGTCTTCACGGCTTTCCGAAAGACCAGCAAAATCATAATGTTGCATGAATACATGGAAGATCAACTAACAAGATCGGAGGGGGAGTAGCTGTAACTCTTGATATAAGGCTCTGTGAGGTCTTAGAATCATTGGTCAGTGGACACCATGGGGTGGATCAATGATGGACAAGAGAAAACATAAGGGAGTAAGGAATGAAGAATTGCTAGAATCCTGATCAGAAGTACCCGGTATGGCAACATTTTATTGCAG
This sequence comes from Boaedon fuliginosus, assembly GCA_027560395.1. NCBI lineage: Eukaryota > Metazoa > Chordata > Lepidosauria > Squamata > Lamprophiidae > Boaedon > Boaedon fuliginosus. Next base: position 405,938 of record JANHGC010002470.1, on the reverse strand, counting down.
AATTTTATTTTTTTTCCTTATCAACATTGGGAGACATTGTTCCATGAACCTGTTCATTATTTTCATAATACTTATATGAAAGGTTTTCATTTTCATTTTTCTTTAGAAGGAGGTTCTGTTATTTTGAATTGCATTAGCAAAAAATAAAACAAAATAGAAAAAATAATATTTTAATACACTGCATTAATATGAAGAATTGAAACCAAGTTACATGGGGGAGAGTTGCATTATCTATTATGTAATTGGGGCATGTATAAAATTATGTTTTTTCTTTAGGTAAAGGGCATGGTTTGTCCATCACTCCATTACCAGCAGGTCACATGATAGGAGGTACGATATGGAAAATAGTTAAAGATGGAGAAGAGGAAATTGTTTATGCAGTTGATTTCAACCACAAGAGGGAGATGTATGTACACAGTGTTGCTTCTTCCTACTACAGTTTCTTAACATTTCTGATTTCTAAAGACGCTTAGTCTAGGTGGTTCTGTGAGTGAAAGTAGTCTTTTAAAATCAAGATTGTATTTCTGGTGATTTAGTGAATATGCAAATAAAATTGTTTTGGCAGTAGTGTGAAAGTAGTTGGCATTGCATGGAGAGAATTTCCTATGTTAGTTTACAGCTCTGATATTTTTGGAACTTGCACACCTGATTTGTCTTAGTTGCAAGTGAAAAAAAAATTTAGTTGAAATTAGTACTACAGAGGAACCTTATTTATTTATTTATTCTTCCATACTTCTTAATCTTAAGAATCCTGTATGCATGCCAGGGTTTGCACAGGGAGGAATTAAATTTGAGGGTAAGGAAATCTGGAGTAATTCCTGTTTTTAAATTACTAAGATGATGTTTAAAATGCAGTAATAAATGCATAATGTTCCTCAATCAAAGATATCCTCCTACATTCAGCAATGCCATTGTTTAGTTGTGAATTTCAAAATAAATTCTAACCTTAAGAAGAAAAGATGCTTCACATGAGGATTCTCCTGCAGGACCCGTCAACAAATTCATAAATCACCCAAGTCTTTTCATAGCATTGTGCGGTGAACCCTTACTTGCAGTATAATTCCATGAAAAGAAATGTGGTTTATCAAGTTCCTTGTATGTGGTTTTTCCTTCTGAAACAGAAGTGCTGCACAGCTCTACTAAGTAATTTATTTATTTGTTTACATTTATACTCCGCTTCTCTTCTCCAGTCAAGGGGAACTCAAAGCGGCTAATTAATTAAAGATGGTTTCCTTAACTTTCATTTTAAAATATGGTATCTAATTAGGAGAGGGAAAATAGGTTTCCTAATGCTTAATTTTAATTTTTAAAAAGGCAATAAATTTAGAAATGTGTTACAGTGTCATCCCTGTTCTAATTATAGAAGTGTTGTCTCTGCTTTAATTATAGAAGTAGATTCCATATTTTACCTACCAAACTGTCTATAATGTCAACAGTGGTAGATCAGATTTTATTTATAGGATAACGCATTGTTTTATATTTGTTTCTTTAGGATGTCATTACACCTTTATTTTGAGAATTCACAAATGTTACAAAAGTGAAGCTAATTTGAAATCTGACATGGAAGAAAATGCTAAATTTAAATAATTCTTTATTATGACATGTTTTGAAATCTTGTTTATAACATTTGTTCCTTTTTTAAAAATGAACTTTAATTTTTTTTTTCAAATGAATTGGTTCTTCTCTAGGCTTTTCCTTCTTTGCTTTGTTTTTTACACTGTATTCTCATTGTTAAGGAAATACCCATGAGCTTCGATATTTGCAGCATATAGAATAGCATGAGTTTTTATTTGCAGCATAGGATATGGCAAATAATACATCTACCAAATTAATGTGACGAGGTGTACCTTCTAGTGACTTTTTAGTAACTGTATTTGCTTGCACCAATCTACCTTACCTGTTTTTTTCCATTTCCTTCCACTATTTTTAAAGTGCAGCAGAGAAATTTGACTTTTTTATATCTGTAATTTTTATAGCACCATGTATGTTTGTATATAAATATATTTAAATGTATTTAAATTTATAAATAATTTAAATTCATGATTGCAGTTAAATTGTATGCTCTAATAAAAACTGACATTTTTAAACATGAGAGAATCTTTTATATTCAGCAATTTTAATTGTCATATTTGTGTAATTATACACTGAAATTGGTATAATTTCTTTTTCAGTCATTTAAATGGATGTTCCTTGGAAATGTTAAGTAGACCTTCTTTGCTCATCACTGATTCATTCAATGCTACTTATGTACAGCCAAGGCGGAAACAAAGAGATGAGCAACTGCTAAGTATGTATTTTGTGACACAAATGAAATAACAATTTATTATGGGATTCAGGATGGAATGGTTTTTGTTCTTGACAGGATTTCATCCTCTCGTTTATTTAATATTCATGAAAGTACAGGACGATCTTTGGATAAGATCACTAATGACCTAGAAAATTTCAGGTTTAATTTGAAAGGGGGCTGTGTATCCATATTTTAAATGAAACATGATTGATTTTATTTCATAAATTAATTAATATTTCTGATGGGTACTCAGAATATATTTTTTCTTTTTTTGTTGTTACTTGAAAAGGTGCCTCTCCTCACATGACTATTACTTTAGCTATGAAAAACCATTCTTTTCTTGGCATTAAAATAAAATTTTAAGTATGCTAAGGACTTTTCTTTGACAACCTTAATATTAAGTATGGAATCATGTAGCTTTTTGTCTTAAAGTTTCTATTTCTTCAGAACCATAAAAGGAGTTGGTTTTTTTTTTAGTAATTTAGCTTGAGGTAAAGTACTAAATGGTAACCTCAGTTATCATTTAGTTGACATGTGTTGTATAGTTAGTGATTTTTAGTTAGCATGATTTTTTTCCAGAAATTATTTCAAAAGGTTTTGTAGTTGGGACATTTATGTTAAACCATCAAATTGCTACTTATCACATGTGGATTAGAGAAGGTACTTTTGATGTCCTTTGGTTTTCCTCTGATTATTAACAAGAAACCTCTGTGTATATAAGGGTTTCAATATTGTAACATTGCTCATTGCTTTTAATCTCTAGCAAATATTTTGGAAACATTGAGAGGTGATGGAAATGTCCTAATAGCTGTGGACACTGCAGGGAGAGTTTTGGAACTTGCCCAACTGCTTGATCAAATATGGAGGACAAAAGATGCCGGTTTAGGAGTTTATTCCTTGGCACTTTTAAACAATGTCAGCTACAACGTTGTGGAGTTCTCAAAATCTCAGGTTTGTTTTTTCAGGTTATTTATAATGAAACTATTGTAAAGCAGGTATTTTAGCCCTATGTATCAAGTAACCTAATATCTAATAAGGTACTAGATATTATAAGGTATGGACCATACAAAGCATGCTTTGCAAAACAACCCAATTGTCCTTCCAAATCACCATCTAAAATGTTGGTGGAAATTTGTTATCACGTAGTATTAATAAAGGCAACTGATCTGTGCGTCTCTCTCAATATACAGGTGGAATGGATGAGTGACAAGCTAATGAGGTGCTTTGAAGATAAGAGAAACAATCCTTTCCAGTTTCGCCATCTGTCTCTTTGTCATGGGCTTGCAGATTTGGCTCGTGTTCCTAGTCCCAAGGTTGTTCTTGCTAGCCAGCCAGATCTGGACTGCGGATTTTCAAGAGATCTCTTTATACAATGGTGTCAGGATCCCAAAAATTCTATTATTTTGACATACAGAACAACTCCTGGAACATTAGCACGGTTTTTAATAGATAATGCTTCTGAAAAAGTTATAGACATAGAGGTAAGAAAATGCAGTACTTTTTAATAAAAAAAATATTGCATCGTTAAGCTAGTAGTGTAAGAATAGCAAAACAATGATCTTGAGCAATGGTTTGCCTCGACTCAAAGCAGAGGAGAGCATAAAAGAACTGCTAGATAGCCACACCTAAATCCATCCATGCATTACAGTATTTTGAATTTTGTTAGTGAAAAATTAATTTTAAAAAATACGCACATTTGGGCCAGTGCATATGCAGTGCAAACTTTTGGGCAGGGTTTTTGGTGAATTATGTAAATTTTCTCATACTTTGAAGATAACAAACATGATAGAATTGCTGATCAGTTAGCTGTGAAGAGGCATCAGCACTCCATAATAATTGTGGCTATATAATATATATGTATTTGCTTGAGATTTAAAATGTAGAAAAATAGTCACACATACATATAAAACTGCCTGAATTTCTTGAAGAGTTTTCCATTGATATTAAGTGGTCTGTTTTGCACAAAGCAAAATAATACCAAAATAATTTTAGAAGTCATTTCATATTTCATTGCAGATTGAACTTTTATCTAATATGTACTATTGAATATTGCTGTTGCGTACTCCAATGATTCAGTGTAAAATCTGAACATGTAAGGCAGGTGAATATATGAGTTACTAATCTTTATTTTTACTTTAGCTCAGGAAACGTGTAAAACTTGAAGGAAAAGAACTTGAGGAATATCTGGAAAAAGAAAAAATTAAAAAAGAGGCAGCAAAAAAGTTAGAGCAGTCAAAAGAGTGAGTATCTATCTGCCTTCAAGACTCTGGTATATTAATATAGACCCTATTCATTAACACACATTCTTAATGGATACTTCAAAACATCCAGTGTTATGCCTCCTAATGAGAACTGGTTCTCCCAAAACTTGGCACAAATATAAACACATTTATATGGTAAAAGTAGGTAAGTGAACCCAGGGTAGCTCTGAATGTTAGATAACCTTAGCGATATCACTGGTGTCATATTATCCCTTCCAAGGTTCCAATAGGCAAACCTCCCAGCTTTCCCACATAAAGTTACAAGAGACAACCTAAACAAATAAAGAAATATTATTTATTTCATATTTTGTATCTTGAAGGAAGCTGATTATCTGGATCCCTTGTAGTCTGGCTTCAGGCCAGGGTACAGCACCGAGACGGCATTGGTCTCACTAGCGGACAGTCTCTGGCGGGCCTGGGACAGGGGAGCTTCCTCCATCCTGGTGCTTCTTGACCTCTCAGCGGCTTTCGATACCATTGACCATGGTATCCTTCTGGGGTGGCTTGAGGGATTGGGAATGGGAGGCACCGTTTTATGGTGGTTCGCCTCCTATCTCTTGGGCCAGACCCATTCGGTGTTGGTAGGAGGGCAGAGATCTGACCCGAGACCCCGTCTTGCGGGGTGCCTCAGGGTTTGGTTCTCTCCCCCCTCCTGTTTAACATATACATGAAACCGCTGGGTGAGATCATCCTACAGCACGGGGTTGGGTATCATCAGTATGCTGATGATACCCAATTGTATATCTCTGTCCCTGGCTGAACTAGTGATGCCGTGGAGGTGATGTCCCGGTGCCTGGAGGCTGTTGTATCAGTTGCGCCCCTTCCTGGACTGGGAGGCTCTTCTGACAGTCACTCATTCCCTCATCACCTCTCGATTAGATTATTGTAATGTGCTCTACATGGGGCTGCCCTTGAAGAACACTCGGAAGCTCCAATTGGTCCAGAATTCAGCCATGTGAGAGATAATGGGTGTATCTTGGTGCACCCATATAACACCTGTCCTCCGCGAGCTGCACTGGCTCCCAATAGTCTTCCAGGTGCAATTTAAAGTGCTAGTCACAACTTTTAAAGCCCTTCATGGCTTAGGAGCGGGATACCTAAAAGACCGCCTTCTGCCACCTCATACCTCCCAGCACCCAGTTAGATCCCACAGAGTCAGACTGTTATGGGTCCCATCAGCTAAACAATGTCAGCTGGCAGGTCCCTGAGCTAAGGCCTTCTCTGGGGCAGCACCAGCCCTCTGGGACCAGCTACCTGAGGAAATCCGAACCACCCCCAGTCTATTGGCCTTCCGTAGAGCCGCAAAGACCTGGCTCTGTCGGCAGGCTTGGAATTGATGACCCCCTGGAGGAGTGATTGTTGTATGATTGGTAGTTGGTATTAATTTTAATTGTATTTTATAATTGTTTTAAATTATGCTTTGTATATTGTGTTTTTCAACTTGTAAGTTGCCTCAAGTTCCCCTTTACCAGGGAAGAGAGGCGGGGTATAAATCAATCAATCAAACAAACAAACAAACAAACAAACAAATAAATAAATAAACTGGGAACCAGAATGACCAAGGGCAGGCAAAACTGTTGTGGGACCAGGAATAACTTCAGACTTCCTGCCAGCTTCCACACTGCATTACCTTCTGGAAATCTGGTAGGGAGCATTGTAAATCTTTCCGTCCTTCCTTCCTTCCTTCCTTCCTTCCTTCCTTCCTTCCTTCCTTCCTTCCTTCCCCATCCCATCCCATCCCGTCCCGTCCTGTCCCTTCTAACAGACAGCTAAGTAGCTGCTGGATGGGAGAGGGAGTGAGGGATTGCAAGATTGACTGGAAAATTGTCATGGAATGTTGAAAAGGAAGATTATGCGATCATAACAGCAGCCCTCAGCACTGAAGCAGGCATAACGTTTCCAAATTTCATTCCTTCTGGATTCATGGGTCCTGAATTTTGAACGTATTCTGTAAGTTAGCTCTTCTGAAATACCTTGGTTCAAAAATTTTTGCCCGCTGATGTATCGTTTCACCCAGTTAAAGGTCAGGACAACAAGAGGTTATGTATTAGTTGAAGAAATTGTCCTAGGAGTTTAAAATTGTATACAAATAACAGACCACAAGTAATTTTTAAGAAAATACAGTATAGCAAATACCATACTTGGGTTGACAGTTTAATGAATGAGGTTCTGTCATTCCAAAACAGATGCTAAAAAACCAAACAAGCCTATTCATGAATAAAACCAAATACCTATGCAGTTAAATAATATATTTGATAATCCCGTGGGGTTAAGTACTTCCAGCTTGCATTGAAATCATTCATGAATGAAAATGCTGGTATAAATATCATAAATGGACACTGCTTGCTTGATCTATGGTTTTCATTTTTATGACTGAGCACTATTTTTTTTTCTAAAAGTTTATCAGCTTTTTTTTTTTTTTTTTGCATCTGCTTCTCATTGTCAATGGAATTTGAATGTTTCAATCTGAAATTTAACATTCAAAGGACAACAGCTAAACCTGGAGATCAGTTTGCTGATTCCAGCCTTTTTATATAGAAACAATTTGTATATCTTAGAGATATATACACATACACACACACACAATTCCCACAAACTAGAATGGAAGGCTAAGGAGTGCTGCTTTTTCTACATGAACCCTAGTTATTCATAATGTGCTCTGCACAATGGAAATTTTGCTCAGGAGTCCTGCAATATAACATAGCATCGCCTTAAAAAAATTCTTGTACAGCTTTGCATAGCAAACTTCAATTGGGGAGTCTACACCACCAAGTATTGGTTCACTTAAACCCCAGGGTAGTTGAAAATTTTTCATGGAGCTTATAGTGATTTATAATGGGAAGCACAGGCTTTTTTTCAGCAACATTGTTCTCACTGACAGTGTAAAGAAAGAGACCACTAAATCTCTTCTCATCATAACTAATGATTAAGTCAGCAGCTTTTTTGGCGAATACAGAACACCCTTCTTACAAAAACAAAGTATTCTATTGTAATGCATTACATTTTTTTTAAAAAAAAAATCTTTTTAAGTATCCCATAAGCCTTTAGCGATATCTTTAACTAGATCTTCTCTTATTGTCACCGTATTGAAATAAATGGAATGTGTCAGGCCGCGTAAATGCCCTTTCAATAACTTTTTAGGAGCTCACTAGACAGTTTTGGAAAGGAGGAGAAGAAGAAAAAAAGAAAGAAAGAAATGAAGCAAACTTTCTCAGGGACTTCTATGGCTTGAATGAAAGATTGTCCTGCTAAGGAAAAAAGGCTTAGGCTGACATCATAGGTGGAACAAGAAAGGATAAGTCTGCACAGTTACTTATTTTACACTGTCTCTGATGTGGCCTTATAACTAGTAAAATAAAAATAGATTTGAATTTCTGTGATGAGGAGAGTTTATTTATTAGCACATCTACAAGCAAGCTAGAACATGTTTACCACTAAGTATGATAAAAATATCTTAGCTACCTTACTTTGTTTTTAGAAACTGATCATCCTAGGATCTCAATAAAAGTGCAAGAATTATGATTATTTAGCCAATTTTTAAATAGGCAGAATAAATAAAAATATTTTATATAGACGTAGGAACAGGGAAGCTGGGGCATTCCTAATTTGTTAATAGATCAAGCAGCACAGTTAGAGCATATGATTCCATTTATTAGGGGAGATGCTTCTAAACTGTGAATTCACATTGAAATTGTGTTAGAGGCAGATAGGTTTATAAACCAATGCTTCTTTCAACCCGAAATATTTTTTTTAGAATAACATAGATTGAAAATGTTTTTACCAAAATAATGTTTCAAATTTGGAAGACTAGATACTTGATAATAGATGCTTCCCCTTTAACTTCTCTAATAACATATATTGATCAGGATGGTTATTATGGTTTAGTTAAACTAAAATCTTTGACTAAATATACCAGTAATCTTTATAGACAAAAATATTTTTATAGCAATAAAGATCACATTGAGCAATAAATAGGTGATGTTACCATGAAACTTCTAGTACAGGTATGTCTAAAGTCTGGTCTGGGGGCCACTTGCGGCCCATTTTCAAATTTCAAGTGGTCTGAAGCCTATTCCTGGCCCTGTCCTCCTGCCCCTCCCCTCCCTGCCACAATTTTGCACAATTCGGAGCAGTTATGGAAGCAAATGGCTGGCCCCTCCCCTTCCCGTGTACTCACTTTTTATCTCGCCGCAACCAATGCCACCATCTTTGCCTGTCTGCCACACATGAAGGTGGGAAGAGAGGATCAGGCAATATGGAGTTGGAGGGGACTGCAGAGCAAAGGAATTTTATAGGAATAACTTTTAAGTGAAACAAAATAGCTTTGAGGTTTTTTAAAAAAACCCTTTTTGGCTTAGTGGTGGGTGTGGCTATGTGGTCATGTGACTGGGCAGACATGGCCATGTGGTCATGTGACTGGGA